>KE157570.1:1954-17932 GCA_000411055.1 Leavenworthia alabamica
ACCAAATGGCTAGTTCCCTGAGCAAAATATTGTTCTGACTTGTAAAAAAAATGAAGGTGGAAAGTCTTATTTATAGGAGAGGAGATGAAGGAGATTTTTCCAAATCTCCAATGTGGGACATTTCCCTTTAAAGGGAATATTCTTTGGTTTAAGAAAAAAGATTAAAAAGGCTAATTAAATAACATGTTTGGGCTTAAATTAAAACAACCCAATAATTAGGATTTGGGATGTTACAATACTACAACAGTTTCAGAGAGTAGGATTATACAATCAGGTTTACATAATCCGTTATCTATAACAGTAGCTCAATCTCCAGCTTCTGAAACTTCAAAGTCTTCTTCATCAACTGAAAACAGTCAGTCTGATGACAACAACCAGTCAAACTCGGTTACTGCTTCAGAATCTTCGGAAACTTCAGAATCTTCTGCAACTCCTGGCAATACTCAGTTGAACAATGAGGGTGATAGTTCTGGGTGTACGGCAAGCTTAGCCCTTGTTCTTATAGGCAACAGCTATCCACCTTCATTGAACAACTCGAGTAGGTCCCTCACCAATTCAGAATCTACACATCCAATGGTAACAAGATCAAAGACTGGAATCAGAAAACCAAACCCAAATTATGCAATGCTCACTCACAAGGTAATTAATCAAGAACCTAAGACTGTTACTCAAGCCTTAAAACATCCTGGTTGGAACAATGCAATGACTGAGGAGTATGAAAACTGCCAGGAAACTAGAACCTGGAGTTTAGTGCCATATAAACCTGATATGAATGTCTTAGGAAGCAAGTGGATATTTAGAACCAAACTCAAAGCAGATGGGTCCCTGGATAAATTAAGAGCAAGACTTGTGGCTCAGGGATTTGATCAAGAAGAAGGTATCGACTATCTTGAAACCTACAGCCCAGTGGTTAGATCAGCTACAGTTCGAGTGGTCCTGCATATTGCTACAATAATGAATTGGAAAATAAAGCAGATGGATGTAAGAAATGTTTTCTTACATGGTGATCTCACAGAGACTGTGTACATGAGGCAACCAGCTGGGTTTGTTGATCCAACAAAACCTGATCATGTGTGTCACCTTCACAAATCACTCTATGGACTCAAACAGTCTCCAAGAGCCTGGTTTGATAAATTCAGCAGCTTCCTCCTGGAGTTTGGATTTATATGCAGCTTCCCAGATCCATCCTTATCTGTATACATCAGAGGTAAAAATGTCATTCTTTTGCTATTGTATGTTGATGATATGACAATTACAGGAAATGACTCTGAGGCACTAAAGCTGTTACTATTGGAGTTAAATAAGAAGTTCAGAATGAAAGACTTGGGACAGTTACATTATTTTTTGGGAATTCAGGCACAATTTCATGAGGATGGATTATTTCTTTCACAGCAAAGATATGCTGAAGATTTACTAAAAGTTGCTGGAATGGAGGATTGTGCACCAATGCCAACACCACTCCCACTTCAGCTCTATCAAGTTCCACATCAGGACCAACTGTTTGATAATCCTACATATTTCAGAAGTCTAGCAGGTAAACTCCAGTATCTCACCTTAACTAGACCTGACATACAATTCTCAGTGAATTATGTACGTCAAAAGATGCATCAACCTACAGTATCTGATTTCAATCTTCTAAAGAGAATACTGAGGTACATTAAAGGCATTGTCAATATGGGAATAAACTTCACTCGTGATACTAATTGCACTGTAAGCTCCTACAGTGATAGTGATTTTGCAGGATGTCATATCACTAGAAGATCAACTGGAAGATTATGTACTTATTTAGGAAGCAATCTGATCTCATGGTGCTCTAAGAAGCAGCAAACTGTATCCAAAAGTTCAACAGAGGCTGAATATAGAACCATGTCGGAAACAGCTTCAGAGTTGACATGGATTGCATCACTTTTAATGGAAATTGGTGTGTCATTGTCAGCTACTCCGGTAATGTACTGTGATAACTTGTCAGCTGTGTATCTTACAGCAAATCCTGCCTTTTATTCTAGGACTAAACATTTTGAAAGAGATCATCACTATGTAAGGGAGAGAGTGGCTATGAATGTTCTGGAGATCAAACACATTCCGTCTCATCAGCAAATTGCAGATATTTTCACCAAGTCATTACCACAAGCAGTATTCTCTGATCTCAGGAACAAACTTGGTGTTACAGTTCCTACCACACCAAGTTTGCGGGGGGCTATTAAAGAGAACAAACTGAGCCCAAATAAGTTGCTGGCCCAAGAAGAACATAAGCCCATATCAACACAAAACAGATCAAAGAGTCCAGCTTCAGTTCCAGCTGTGTCTTCAACATCCCAACGGTCTTCAGAGCAAGAAGACAAACGCAGAGAAAAGCAGGAGGTGCCAGCTGCTCCTCCAAGATTCCAGATAAAAATTCAAAACCGATTTCAATCTTTGACTGGTTCTGAAAGTTGAATATACAGCTGTTATTATAGAGAAAATATGGTTTTAGGTCTTGTATTGTGTAGCCTATAAAATGGCTCACTTTGTAAACGTTTAAGCAAGCTTTTGCAAATGAATCAATAAAATTGAATTTCCTCTTTACTTTGCAAATCTCTTCACCAAACCTAGAATAACTCGATCATAATCCCCATAAATTCTTTTCATATAAAAAAGCTTTGGTTTGACAAAAGAAAAAGTTTTCATGAAGTAAAAAAAATATAGGTAAATTAGGTTTGACAAAAAAAAACTAAATTAAATAATTATTTCCAAAAAAAAACGGACAATTTCTAGAAGGCACTTAAATGTCTTTTTCAAATCTCTTACACCCCTACATATTCTATACACCCCTCACCTATTTATTTAAATCAATAAAATAAAATAAAATAAAAGTTGGGTCCCACAATTTTGTTCATATCCCATTCAATTACTCCAATATCCAACTCCACTAAATAAACTAAATAAAAAAATAAAGAATAAGAAAAAGTAATTTTTATGGGTCCCACTTTTCAACCAACTTCTTCTTCATCACTCTATTTCTTCAACACATTAATATAAAATTAGCCATTTAATTTCTTATTATATGATTTCTAACCTTAAAAATTAAGAATTAAAATATCAAATTAAATAAGTTATGTAGATTTTGAAAGGAAATTTAGAAGAAATGGAAGTTAAAAGAAGTTCAAACTCACTATTAGAGATAAGCTTGGTTTTATGTAATTAACCTATACAAACTCGATTTTATTGTTTTATTAATCTTGAAATTAAGAAATAAGGTGTTTTTTGTTGTTATTTAATAACATTAGTGTTCATGTAAAGAAAATCGAACATAATTGTGTCGGTAAAAACGAACAAAAACCCAGAATTATATAACTGAATACAACTTATATAACTAAAAATTAAATATAACACTAATACAATTGATATAACTATGTAGTAGTATACAACTTATACAATTTTTAGTTTATATCTATATACAACTTATATAACTGAGTTACTAATGATAAATAAATTTAATGTTTTCAGGGTTCAACGAGTTGAAAAAAACGTGCTATCATATATTTCAATTATGGTGGACATTATGAGAAAAAATTAGGAAAAATATTTAGATTTTAAATAAAAAAATTCGTCATACTCATCTAATAAGAAAATCGATAGAAGATATAACGTAGGATTTATTGGTGAAAAATATATGTGTACTAAGATGAGTGCATAAGAAGGAAAGAGCGAACTAAAGTTGAGTTATTTTCGAGCTGAAATTATACCTAAGGTGCCAATATATATTGTAGGATGATATTCCTTGTTCCTCATGTTTATTTGTTTTTTTTAGTTGTAATAAAAAGTATAACTATTACGACCGTTAACATATATACAACTGAATATGATTAATATAATATTATAAAATGAATCAAAATAAATTATTTAACTGAAATACAATCATACCTAATGAATCAAATTTACATTTGATAACATGAGGTAAGAATTATGAAAACAAAAATATTAAGTAACTTCTTTACTAAATCAAATATATAAAGACATGAACATTCACTAAACTCTATAATCATTCTAATTGAATATAAGTAAAACTAAATTTTTCACAAATATTTTTCTATAGATATCTTTAAAATATACTTATGAAACATAATAATTAAGATCCAATTATCATAAATTGTAGCAAAAAACAATATAACTGAAAATCATCAAAAAATGGCTAAAAATATAACTATGTACAAAAATCATATAACTCACAACTGTAATATAACTATGTGTTATTTATAGGGGGTAATATTGTAATATAATTGTTACAGTTGACTGTGTCAGATAGAAGGTTGATTGCGTCAGATAATAGGTTGACTACGTCAGATAATAGGTTGACTGTGTTAGATATCGAGTTTGACTGCACATCGTGGCATTTTTTTTCCAATTACTTAGTTGTACGAGTTGTATCTATTTAGAACAAATTGTTTTTTCCCAGCAACTTAGTTGTGTCAGTCGTATCCATTTAAATACTTACTATTTTTTTTAAAACGTATAAATTGAACATAGTATACCATATAAATTTTTAAACACATAATACTATATAAGTTTTTAAACACATAAGTTCAATATAATATCAAATAAGTTTTTAAATATAAGTTAACAAACAACATCATTTTAAAAAACAACATAAGTTCAACAAACAATATAAATTCAACATAATATCACATATGTTTCTAAAACAAAGTTCTTATTATTTAAAAAAGAGACTTTGTACATACTGATAAGTTTTCATTTTTTTTCTCCCTCATTGGTCTTGGATTGATATTTTTCACCATTAGATTGGTTTATTTCACCACAAAGTCTCTTTTTGAACTCCAAATAGTCGTAATTGTCTCAACATGCAATATGTCTATTATACTTCCATATGACTGCAAAAAAAAAAATATGATAATGCGTTTCTTTATATTTGCTGAAAACATTAAATATATTTATCATTAGTATTTTAATTATATAAGTTGTATATATGTATATAAATTACTAATTGTATTAGTTGTATAACACTACATACTTGTATCAGTTGTGCTAGTGTTATGTTTGATTTTTAATTGTATCGGTTGTATTTAAATATATAATTCTGGGTTTTTTTTTATAATATATTCGATTTTCTTTATATAAACACTAATGTCGTTAAATAACAACAAAAATATTCTATTTACTCATTTAGAGTTCATAAAATAAAAAATTCAAGTTTTTATAGTTTAATTACATAAACTCAAGCTTACTTGTAATTGTGAGTTTAAACTTTTTTCATTCTTTATTTTTTGCTAAACTTTTTTTCAAAAGTTACAAAATAACTTTAATTTTATAATTTAACTTTAAATTTTTAAAATAAATGATCATATAATGAGAATTTAGTAATTAATTTTAAGTTACTAATGAAAAAAAATAATGGTGGTTGAAAGTTGGAAAAATTAGTTTGTTTTAATCTAGAAAAAAAAGTTGGGAGGAAGTGAGAGAGAAAAATGGCGAGGAAGAGAGATGACATGGAAATTAACTTTGTTTTTAATTTGTTTTTAGTTTTAAATTTTTGGAATGGATCGGGTCTTTAAAATTGGTGGGTTGTATTTACTTGGTTATTTTGTAAATAATGTTAGTGCTTTTTGGTTTTTAGTTTTTTCCTATTTTATATTTTAAAAATAAAGATAAATTGTAAATAAAAAAAAACGAGAGGTTTTTGGGATTTAATATTAAAAGAGAAGGGTGAAATAGAATTCTTCCCAAAAAAAAGGCCCAGCTACGAAGGTTAATTTAAGATCCGACTGATACAAAGGTGTGAAGAAATCTCCGATTCTGATTAGGTCTCTCTGAAACCCTAACAGATCTGATCAAATGAAAGAAGAAAGAGGAAAAAATCAACCTTCACGTCATCTATGGGTTGGTAATCTTCCTCATGGTATACCAGAAAGAGAATTAGCTAATAAGTTTCTAAGGTTTGGTGAATTAGAAAGCTTAGCTTTTCAACCAGGAAGAAGCTATGCTTTTGTTAATTTTAAATATGATGAAGATGCTTTTGTTGCTATTGATTCTCTTCAAGGCTTTCCACTTTCTGGCAATCCACTTAGAATCGAGTTTGCTAAGCCGGTTAGTGTTTCTTTCTTCTTCTTCTGGGTTTATAAGATTATGATTTGTAAACTCACAAGTTTGAAACTTTATGGCCATTGATTGATCTACTAAGAGCATATCAGTTGTTCATAGAATATCAGATTCACAGGGTTAGTTTTTAGTGTTTAGACTCACTTTAAAGGCAACATGTTATATCAATTTTAAAACTTGAAAGCATAATTTGTTAGAATTTTATAGATATTATTACTCAAAGCTCTCATTTGTTGGCTAAGTTCATAGAAGTTAGTAATGAGCAAAACGAACAAAGCTCGCATATCATTTGGTGTCTCTTCTTTCTTTCTAGGCCTCAACACTTTTTTCTATAAATCAGGGACACAGATTTTTAGTAGACTTTTCATTATTAGTTTAGATTTCCTTCACAGTGAATGTGAAAGTTCTTTAGGTGTGTTGGTAAATTATGTTTGTCTACATATGAACTTAGACTCATTCAGTATTATAGCAACATATGGGCCATCGTTATCGTCACATATGTCTCCATATCAAAAGTATCTATGTTAGGTTTAAACTCACAAGCATTGACTTTTATCACTCACAACAAAGCATCCACCTTTATCATTCACAGCACAAGCATCCACCTTTATCATTCACAGCACAATCATTTCAGCCATAATATTCAGAAGCACTCAGAATTGTATTGACCAACAATATGAACTTGGTAATAGATCCCAATTCCCAAGTTGGAGCTCTTTGTTCATGTTATGAGAAATGTTCTCTTAGCTCACTTGAGGTCAAGTGTACTCTGGGCATGTGTTGCAGGGAAATAGACTACTGGATTAGTATTCAACTAGATCTGACAACAAAGAAAATAACATAGATTTTCATTAAGATTTTTGGATCTTAAAGTTGATGTTTACCAAACAACTTTGGATGATTCCAAATGCTTCAGCATCAAGTCCACATTAACTCAAAACTTGTTGACCCTAGTTCATAGAATTATGTTGGTATTAGTCCAAATGATGTGAAGCTAATTGCATTGTTGTGTGATTTCAGTTGCCTAACAGTACTTATGAGGTTGAAATTGAATGACATGATCTTATATATTATGAACTTAAAAACTAACACAGGATATAACACGATTATTTAGCTAGCAGTTGGTCCTTATCTTCACCATGTTTCATAATTTGCCTATGTTTCTATGCAACTTGCCAATGCCATACAGAGACATTGCCTATTTATACACATTGGATTAAAAGCAGCATTAGCTTTATATATATGTATACCAATCCAAGCCCTGCTCCATGCCAATAAAATTGCTCATAAATGATAAATCTCATTGCCTTCTTGATGATTTTACATGGTCAGAGATCTTAAATTCGCTGGTTGTTTGTGATGATTTTACATGGTCAGAGATCTTAGATTCACATGCTATCATTATAAGGATGAGTTGTACTGGTATTATCAGGAGAACCATCAAAATAACAATCCTATTTCAGGTTATATGATTGTTCTTGCATAGTCTTCACGTATGGACAATAGCTGTATATCATGTCAGCTTCATCCTGGAGCATAGAGAATTCTTTTATTTGATTGCTTGACCTGACCACCATTGCTAGCTGTTTGAGAACCTTACTTCTTCTATCTTTGTGATACTGTTTTATCTCAGGACAAATCAGCAACTGGATCACGCACAGAAGATATATCTCGTCATGATGAACATCGTTCTGCAGCAAGAGGGTCATATTTTCTCCAAAAGGACTCCAGAATGTGTTATGAGAGTCCAGACACATATACCAAACCTAAAATGAGTGATAGAAATGCAGAACCTAGTGAGGTATTATATATTGGATTCCCGGCTTCATTGAATGTAGATGATGCACTCTTGAGGAAAGTGTTTTCTCCATTTGGAGAAATAATGAAGATCACTGTGTTCCCTGGTCGTAGTTATGCATTTGTTCAATTCCGAAATCTTATGGCAGCTTGTAAGGCGAAAGAAGCTCTTCAGGGGAAGTTATTCAGTAATCCTCGAGTGCATATTTGTTTTGCAAAGAGTGAACCTTCTTCATCTAATAGTGGAAGGGTTCAGTCTAGTAGATCATTCTCTCCGCCTTACAGATCTGTTGATCGACTTGGATCTTCGGAAGATTATCTTCTCAGTGTGAGAGAACCACATTACATGGGAGATAGGGTTAATGAAGATTCTGATGATTACATGTTTAATAGGAAAGGAGTTTCAAGGCGCGATGGAGGTTCTGCATTTGGAAGGTTGAGGTCTCAGGATATTCCTAGGGAAATGGGTTTAGGGTTTTGTGATGATCCTCAGAGATTTTCGTCAAGGAGTTCAGTATACGAAGAGCCATGGGATTTACCTGAAGAAGACTATTACTATCAAGAAACCAAGAGACAGAAGACGAGATCTGTGCAGCCTGAGAGACAGTTTTCAGGGCATATAGAGCAAGAAAGACGCCCTTTCTCAAGAGGATCAGCTGATTTTTCTCCGAAAGAGCGAAACCATGAGGCTGGACAGCTAAGATACAAGCAAACAGTTGATCAGCCGTTGAATCTGGCTATAAGGAACAGAGACAAGAGTAGCTTACAAGAACCACATGACGAGTTAATGGGAAGTTATGCACTTCCATCTATTGTACCTGAAAGGAAACGGTACACACCTGAATTGAATCAACCGTCATTAAAGGACTGGAACTGGGAAGGGACTATTGCGAAAGGAGGCAATCCTATTTGTCGTGCGAAATGCTTTCCTGTGGGTAAAGTAATGGATATGATGCTGTAAGTAGAGATCTAAATCACTTTGTATATTGTTTTTTTTTTCCTGATTAAATTTGATGATCTAGTTATGATAATTATAAATGCAGGCCTGAGCTTTTAGATTGTACAGCAAGAACTGGTTTAGACATGTTGGCTAAGCATTACTACCAATCATCTAAAGCCTGGGTGGTTTTCTTCGTTCCTGGAAGTGACGCTGATATCGGATTCTATAATGAGTTTATGCATTATCTTGAAGAGAAGCAAAGAGCAGCTGTATCAAAATTGGATGATACAACAACGTTGTTCCTCGTGCCTCCATCGGATTTCTCCGAGAGAGTACTTAAAGTTCCTGGGAAACTAAGCATCTCTGGAGTTATTCTACGGTTAGATTCTGGTGGTTCTCGATCTGGGCATATCCAACAGCAAGGTGAAAGAAAAGATCCAGACTTTTTAACATATTATGGTGAAGCATCATATCCAGAGGCTAGTGGAGAAATTCCGAATCCAACAACCTTTTTGCGTAGTGCATCTATGAATCCATACACTGAAAGCAAGCATGATCAGTTCAGTCACCGGCACTCTGGATCGAACTGGCCACCACATGATACAAACACCAGAAGTTCACAGATGCAACCTTTCATAGATCATCATAATACTGTTCAAGATCATAACAGGTTTGTTCATGGGAAACAGCCAAATGCAGATGATCTAAACTATTATCATGATAGTTATGCACCAGAAGCTCGAGCAAGTTTCAGCCATTTGCAACAAGTGCAGACACCAGTCATACCTCAATTGATATCTCCTGGAAACCAAACTATACAACGACAAGGTAGCAGTAACAACCAACAAGAAGAAGACACTGAAACTAATCCACAGAAACGTTTACAAGCAACATTACAACTAGCAGCAGTACTTCTCCAACAGATTCAACAAACTAAACCGAGTTGAAGATTAGACGCAACCACACACAGCTACATCGAGAGATCTTTTTCATGGTTCCAGGCCATATTAACAAAGTATATAATCGATGTAGCCAAAATCTTTTCCAGATTCAGATGATTTTGAAAATGTTGGCTTCTCTTACTCGTTTACCTTATGCAATAAACTAATACTATGTTTTAATATTAATTACTCATTATAATCATTTTTCTTGCTAACGAGAAGTAATAATAAAACATAAAAAGCAGAGTTGTTATAATAAAAAAACATGTAAAAATATTGGACTCTACATAGTCTAGTTATGACAAAAAAAGAAAAAAATAACAACACCTGAAACTGTTTAGGAAAAAAGAAAAAAGCAAAACATCAACGGCTGAGATTTATAGTAATAAAGGTGTCAATCGATTTTGACAGATGAAAAGAGATAATGAACGAAGTAAAAAGAGGTTAGGAAGCCAATGGTTCCAGTAGCAAGCATAATTGCAATTGCCATAAGCAGAGAGTAACCAATGTATAGCATAGCTGAGACTGGTCCACTCAGACTTTGTAGATCAAAGACCAAATAGTTAATGGAGTAAGCAAATACGTACAATGCGACTGAGCCAGATGCATAGAAAGCTTTCCACCACCATCTCCAATCTTCAACACATAGATGCATATAGGTCAACACTACTGATACTTCTGCACATACAACTACCAAGAGAAGTAGAACTATGAGTAAGAAACCAAATACGTAGTAGAATCTCCCTAACCATATGCTTGAGAAAATAAAGAATAGTTCTATGAATAGTGTTCCAAAAGGAAGTGTTCCTGCTCCTAGTACTAGAAGCCATGACGGGTATTTTCGTTCCGGGATTTCCCTTGGGATCTGATTGGTTCTCACTGGGAACTGTATTGCTTCTGCTCGTGTGCCTAAGAATCCTCCAAAGAGAGTTAGTGGAACTGAGATGCAGAACCAGAGAGCTAAGAGCTCAAAGTATAATGAGATTGGGATGGCTCCAGTGCTCTTATTGCTCCACAGAAGGAAGTTCAACACTGTTAGTATAACAAAAGCAATACCAGGGAAGAAGCATGCAATAGACCAGGAAAGTGATCTCCATCCTTCTGAAGTTCCCTTAACAGTTCTCCAGAGACGAACACCAGCGTATCCAGCTGCAATACCCAGGAATAGATAGAGAACAATCATCCCGGTTAGTAACATTCCTCTTGAAGCAGGTGACATGAATCCGAGTGCTGCGAATACAATTGTGACAACAGCCATTCCTGTAATTCGAACACCATCTCCCACCATTATGCATAGAAGCTTTGACATTTCTGGTTCTCTAAATACATCTCCAACAACAAGTTTCCATCCAGAGAGCTCTTCATTCATCTGTGCCTGCGCTTCCTTGTCCAGTTCCTCATACTTTGTTAAATCCCTTCTCACTGTCCTTAGGAATATGACGAAAACAATCCCGGCAAGAAAGAAAATCACCATAAGCGAGTTCATAATAGAGAACCAATGAACTCGAGCACCTTCCATTTTCAAATAAGCATCCCATCTCGATGGCCATCTTGTCTCACTCTTGACAAATTCAACTTCATAAGTGAAGGTTATCCTTTCATGTTCTTTTATGATCTGAGTTTTGTCAAGCTCCAATGGACAGTTAACTGAAGGAACAGAATCATACATGTGAAGTTTCGTCATTTTTTCAGGATCATACTTAACACTACAAGGAACAACCTCAAATCCAACAATCTCATAGCCACTAGCCTTCTTTTTATCAGCTTCAGAGATCACACCCATACCTTCTTCACCAGTACCAATAACCTCCATGACATTGCCTTCGTATTCATGAACCAAAACCTTAAACTTGAGATGATTAATGATGTAATCATCATTGCTGTTTGGTGGCGAATACCCAACAGGATACCCAGTCCACTGTATGGTAACCCCATTTTGCTTAGCAAATCTCAAAGCTGGCAAGTTATCCAAAATCATATTAACTTGATACAACTCACGAGTTCTCTGTTTCAGGAGCTTGACCTCATGCTCATTCAAAGGACTCGTAGTGCAGAGGTAAAGAGACTCATTAGTTCTCATCCGAAACTTATAAGCGGAGTTATCAATCTGATCCCCCATGAGAAGCTCCCCAAGATTCTCAGCACTTTTCTTAATCCCCTCAAGCGGTTGACAATAAGGAAGACTATAAAAGCTGAAAGGAAGCTCAGTTTCTATAGAAGTCAAGGAATTAACTTTCGCAAAAATAGGATCTCCATCTGAATATGTATGCATATAACTCCCTGGCAAATAAAACCCATTACAAAGCTGACCCACAAACACCAAGAAGACGAAAACTCTGTACACACCAAACATTTTAGCTTCCTGTATAAAAACAAAACCTCTCTCACATTAGTAAATCTTCTCCAATGTGATTGGTTCATAAAGTTTCATAATCATTATAAAGAAATGCAAATATTATATATATATATATATATATATATATGCTTTAGAACAAACATTAACGATGCATTCTAGATCAAGATACCAAATCTCATATATTCCAAAAGCTGACCAATAAGACGAAAACTCAGTACACACCAAACATTTTAACATCATGAACAAAGTTAAAATCTCTCTCACACTAGTAAATATCCTTTCAAATGAGATTTAATTCATAGAGTTTCATATATGCTTTAGAACAAACATTAATCACGCATTTATATCAATACACCAAATTGGATTCGTAGTTACCAGATTCGGAATTAATTTCATATATAGCGAATCAGATCGGGGCATCAAAATATTGAAAACAGTGCGACGAGTTTCGAACTAGAATCAGATCTCAATGGATCATAAACGTAAACTAATAATCCAAAGCTAATTGAGAATTTATACAAATAACAACGAAATATTCATATGAAAACGATAATACAAAAATCAAACGCCGATAAAACCACAGATCACAGAGTTTCTGGGAATAAAATGAAAGAGCAAACCTGAATAAGATCCAGGTACATCGATCTTCGACGGAGTCAGATCCAGAGGTAGGAGAAGTTGTGTTTCTAAGTCGCTCTCTTTGTATAGGTGGACGATACTAACTAATATCTCTCCTTGCCTTGCTTAATGCGTTCGCAAAGAGAGTGAATAACAAAGATCAATAAAAGCGTGGGTGTGGTAAGTATCCTCTACGACGCAAACATAGGTGTATGTGCTATGATTCACCGTATCTAACCTCATCTACGGTCTAGATTTATAATAGTTTATTCCTGTGATCTAACCTCATCTACGGTCTAGATTCTATATAAGAGTTTGTTCCGGTGGTCTACATTATAGTTTTATAATAGTTTATTCTTTCTAGAGTTAGTTAAAAAAATGCCCCAAAACCATAATCGTTATAGGTAGAGGAGCTGTCAAGACAACCCGCAACTTGGGGCATGACCCATTTAAACCCTCAGCGGAGCGGGCAAAGACACTGTAAATAGTGTCCATCAATTAGCGGACTTTGCAGACATTGACCAGACAGACTGGGACAGGCAGTGGCGGTTTCATGCGTCTGTGGGCAGACCATATTTTTAAAGTTCAGAGTTTTGATCTGAATGTGCTAGCATTTTCTAACTTATGTTTCATATAAACTCAAAAAACCATAATGAGATAATCTACAAATGTGTAACGGGAAAGATCACAACAAACAAGACAAAACCTCTTAAAAAATTATGTATTTGCTTATATGTGACTGATGCAAATGAAACGCTTAGGGAAGTTACATTACCAAGCTTGAATCTAATGGACTTCCACTCTAAAGTTAGTAACAAATATTTGTTAAAATAAATTTCTCAAAAAGGAAAATGAGATAAGTAATAAATTTTCTTACTTTTTCCAAAAACTCTAATTATCTTCTTTTTGCACGTATTGTTGGGTTTATATAAGAATGTAGGATTGTCTTGATCAAACAGTCCCATGGGTTAAAGTTGAACCGACGTTACTCTTCGAACAGTTGCGATTTTAAACTTTAATTGAAATGGTCACAGTGGTTCATTCACACCCATTTCTTACTATAAATAGAGGTATTTCTTTAGTCATTGGGGTATATGTTTTTCCAAGTATTCCTTTGAGATAAACAAAAAGATTTCTTTTAAAGTTCTTATTCTTTCTAAGTGTGATTCAAGCCAAATGTTGAGTTCGACAAGGCTTCGGAGTTTGACAGTACCGCCGTTCCGAAGAAGTTAGTCCGTCATATCCTGGGAGGTTATATTCCATAAACCGTAGGTACCGAGCGGGGAATAGTTTCCTTAAGGAAACATGGTTTGTCGTGGGTTCGGACTTATTGAGTTGATTAAGTTGTTTCGTTCATAACTCTTTACTCCGGTATCGTAAATATCTTTCTAACAAGATATAGAACATATTTTTTGGATACGTATATTGAAAGATATTGATTTTACAAGTTCATACGGAATTATTGTTAATAATTCTGTTTACGAAACTTGTTTTATTTGTAACTTTTGATTCTTTTGACAGAATTGAGTGATTTTGGTGTCTATCTGTAAATCTCAAAATTATCTTTCTAATAAGCTATAAAACGTATTTTTTATTTGCATAAATAGAAAGATATAAAAGTTACAAGATTGATAACGGTTTATAGCATAAAAGTTCGGTTTTGTGAAACAGAGGAGACAACACAGACATCATACTTCTGTCTTTTGAAACAAGTGATTAGTCATTATTCCATAGAAATGATTAGCAGATTAACAAAAAAGTAAAACATTAAGAGAAAACACAAAAGAAAGAATAAAAACAACAATTCTGCAATATACATACCTTAGCTCCTCTTGAACCTTCTCAGTACCAGTTCTACTATCAATAACTCTCTTCCCATGGAATCAACCTCAACATTTATTAAAAGATAGACCATGGTTAGGTGGCTTGTTATTGATGCGTCTCTTTCCTTGGTTGTGTAGGTGTATTGGAGAGCTTGGAGCTTAGCCGTCCATTCACCGAGCATTGGACAGAGAACAGTGCGGGACCGTGGTTAGTAGGAACCACATTTAGCTGCAGATAATCCGATTTAGATTTTGTGGGTGAGGTGTCTAGGTGACCCTCTTAGTCTTTGTTGTTGTTATTGCCATTGTATTGTTGTTTTGTTGATTGAGGCGACATAGCCGGAGTGGCTCGGTTATGTCGGAATATTCCTGGATAGTGCACTATACCTTGGTCTATTGTGTTGTTTCGTTGTAGTCATGTTAATTGTGTTGTTGTTGAATTCGTGTTGAACGAATGATTTTTTTTTTATGTTAAAAATTCATATTGATGATTATCCCAAAGCTAACCGGGTCCTGTAACGTAGCCGATTGACGGGAAAATCGGCTCACTCAGTATTTTGGTATACTGATTGCATCTATTTTAATGAAGGTTGCGAGCCGGACCGCTTGGAACTGGGAGGCTGCAGTGGACAGATGACATGAGAGTACTGGTTGCTTTAATGTGTTCTGTTTTATAAGTCTAAGTCGGACTATTATGCTGTAGTACATGTTAGCATACTTGTTGTTTGACATTGTTACGTTTGCTGGATCAGATTAAAATTGGTGTACCTTCCACTAGTCGTTGTTGACTTGTTGTTTGATGACCATGTCTTAGTTGTTGTTGCCTCATTGCGTTGTAATTATAACTAGGTTGTTAGTCATTAGAAGCTAGAAAATTTTTGACACTCCGTATTGGGAACATCTGATGTGCTCAGGTTTTAATCCTAAGTATTACTGCAAGTGCACAGACTACAGTAGTATATAGGGTATCGAATCCACAGAGAACCAAGAGATACACAGAGATTTCTATGTTTAAGAACTAAGCTAAAACAAGGTAAAAGGCTTGGTTGTGTTCTTCATCAAATCAAAATACTAAACTGACAAATGCTTTTAAGACAGAATATGAAAACACTAGGTAACTAGGGAATAGGATATAGGTTCTACAGAATCAAACTACTATTCAAGTGCATTGTTAAACCACATCAGACTCAAACAAAGTAAACTCTTCATACTACTTCCGCAGCTATGAAGACTAATGAATCAGAATCCGAGCGTCTAAACTTCCGTTTGATCTCGGCTAGACTGATCACGCTTTAGGTACAGGTTCGATATGTCTACGGTCTCCTAAGATACTCAGCTTCCGCATGGTTTAGGACTTAACCGCACTATCTACATAGTTCCAGTGATTTACAGACTTTCGGAATGTAAATC
>KE157572.1:0-30871 GCA_000411055.1 Leavenworthia alabamica
AGAGCAGCAACTAGACCAGCATTACCAGCTAGAGTTGGTTCTGTATAGTTATAGTTTGAACGAACATCGTGAAACCCATCATGCTTGTCAGGTCCAGCCACCATAGCTCCAACAACTGTATTTGGGTTATCTTGTTTAGTGTCTCTCCATTTCCATCCTCCTTTACAACTTTCTTTGTTTATCTTCTTTGGAATTGAAGCTCCTCTATGATGAACATGTTTCGGATAACGTTTTCCATAACCCACAACATAACTCATCTTCCTAGGGTTTTTTCCAAGTATGTAATCAATCTACCAAGAAAATACAGAGTCTTAGATCAGATAAAGTCATTAACTTATGTTTGTGTTTCTTCATACCTGAGATCTAGAAAACTCTCTTAAGACATTAGTATGATAGAATTGAGGACCACAATACCATCCAGGAGTATCAGCAGCATCTAGATAATCACTGAATAACGCGGCTAAGAAAGCCGCATTTGCTGCATATTGTAGTGGCTGTGGAGCTCCATGGTTCAACTGGATCAAACCTCCTAATAGAAAAAATATTATTCTCTTTATCACATTTGAGTTAAGGTAAAGTGGCATAGAACTTAACTAACCTTTGGTTCTGTTGAACTTTTTGTAGTTTGGTAAGTATGAACACATAACTATGCCTGTTTGGTTATGAAATGTGCTTAATATTTCTTCATATGGATAACCAGGGCTCACAAACAGCCTCATCCTTGTCAACAACAACTATAAAAAAAACACATTAAGTAAGTGCATCAGCCCAGATCGGTCCAATCATTTTGGATGTTAACAACAGAGTTCCCAAGAAAACAGAACTAAAGATGTCTGATAGAGTAACAAACCTGAGCACCAGGAAGCTTATTGTCCCAACTAAACACACCATAGTAAGAGTTATCCCAGAAGGCACCAGCTTTCAAAGCCATAGTATGAGTAGTAACTTGTTTAAGATATGTTACATTTCCAGTAGCATAATACAACCAAGTCCCTCCCCATATAAGCTCATCCCAAACCAAACTAGACTTATAAAATTTACTACCTTGTTTAGAATTTTTACTGTAACTTTCTTTAATAGCCATTGCAAACCTATGAAGTGTAGTAGCAGCATGAACAAGCTTTCTCGAGTAATCTTTATTGTCCTTGAATACAATTGATGCAGAAGACAAAGCAGCTGACATTTCTCCAGCAAGATCAGAGCAACTAGAATAACATTGAAACACATGTCTTTTATAATCAATGTCTTCAGGACGCATCCAACAGTAATGATCATTATGTAATAAATTTTCTCCTCGACTAGTAATCCCACTTCCGACCTGTAATAAAATCAAACTTGTTACAACAGAACAAGGTTGATTAATTTACCTGTAATAGTACCTGTTCAACCATACTATAGATTATATCAGCACTAGAATTAAAGCTCTTGAGAAAATAATCAGTTCCCCATTTAATAAGTCCTTTAACATGTTCGAGTTCGCCAGCAACTTTATACTTTGAACTGTATTCAATAACACTCCAGCTTAACATGGTCATGGCATAAGACATAGGGAAGTTGAATTTGATAGTATCTCCAGCATCATAATAGCCACCTACTAAATCATTATAGCATTGTCCTGGATCACCTTTACCATCTTCTAAACAAGAATCATGTCTCCATGTTACATCATTGTTCTCTGGAAGTTTCCCAGCTGTAACATCATCATCAACAACACATGATTAAATCTTGCATTACATTATTGATTTAAGAATATAAATGAGTTGAGAAGTATCTGAAAATGTTACATCGTTGAGCATTGAAGAACATAAGAGCTTTGTGAAGAGCGAGTGTGTAATGATCAGGTTGTGTTGGCTTATGTTTATGGTGTGGAACAGTTTTAACGATGATAGTTATGAAACCAGAGATAAATGAGGTTAGTAGAATGGTTCCAAGAGTCCAGATAAAGATCTTGCGACTGACTAAGATACAACCAAGATCGACATACTTCTTTTTCTTTTTAACAGGTGGTCCTAGTAACCAGCTTTGTTGTGTCTCGTCGAGTGTTCGTGGAAGAGTTGAACGGTCGAGTTCTTGTAAGTTTCGACTACGATCGTCGTCGGTGAGAGAATCAGCTGCATTGATCTCTAAAGGACCTCCCCATGGATCACGTCCGTACATAGTGCGATGATCAGTGATCAGATCTGTGAGAGAAGAGGAAGAGTTGGAGAGCAAAGTGAAGAAGAAGGTTGTGTGCTCAGCTTAGAGCGTATAACTTAGTCAATAGTTTGCCACGTCGGATTTTTTATGCTACTTTATTTGTAACGTCCGGGCAGATTCTGTTTTGCCACGTGTACTTCGGTCAGCTTAATTATTAATTTTTTTGTAAATTTATTTAATGATTTTGATTGAAGAATTTTCGCGTTTGCGACTTGCGTTGCTGATTTGGACAAAAGCTACAATAGAAGAAACTTGTTCACTGCGGCATAAAAATAAGATTTAATTGTTTTTTATTTGAATTTTACAATTAATGACTGAATATATAACATGTAAACGCAAACGCAAATTAAAAAATGATATTGAGGATTAAATATTATGGTAAGATGCAAAGAGACATGTAACATGTCAAAGATGTTGTATAGTTTCATTATTGTTAAATCACGGAAAGAAACAACGAACTAAGTTCGAACTTAACTCGATAACACAACCAAATATTCCCACTGATCTCTTGGCTGCAGCTGCATCTGGTTCTACAATGGGGACGCCACAAGTTTGATTTGGCAACATGTACTGCTGATAAGACTGGTAGATGCGAATATTTGACACTTGAGACAACAACGGGGTTGTCTCAACGATGGTTTCTTCTTGTTGGTGAGTATTCCAAGGAAATGCTGATGTTTCTGGAGGACAAAGACTCTGAGTCTCATCAAACCAAAACGGCAGAGGAGGTGCTGTGGGCTCAACCGCCGTCACGGATGAATACTCACAAGAGCAATGGTGAGGTAGTGATGAACAATCTTGCTTACGTTTCCTCTTCTTTTTTGACCAGAACTTGAGCTTCTTCATTGCTTTCATAACTTTCATTTGATAATGATTAAGGTTTAGAAATGCTCTTAGCGTTTGGTATTAAAAAGAGACTAGTTTGTAACCGTTGAAGACCAAAAAGTTAATAAAATAAGCATTATAAGTTTGCTCGTAATTGTCTTCTTTTAGCTTTTTGGGATTTTCAAAATTTGTGGCCGTTAAATTATCACGATGCTTCAGAGGCCCCACAGGCTCTGCCACTAATAGTGACATGTGACCTCTTTTGTTACGTATACACATAAATATGCCGACAAAAGATTCCAACTGTGCTAGTGAAATTCTTGCATTGGTAAAGATTGTTTCATGACAAGGGCTTTAGCTCCTCTTCAAAGAAGAGATGTAAAATTCACTTGGTAGTTGGTAATGCTTGACTACACGACATTATGGTTTTCTTTTAACATTAAATTAAAAAAATGGAGAAACTCATTCCTTGTCTCTGTTTTACTCCCAAAACACTATATTTGACTGGAAACATTACTCCAAAGACTTAAATTTATGTTTAGTGACTGAATTAATAACTAAGTTATCTTGAAAAAGAGAGTAGAAGATGCAATATTACTGTTCTACAACATAAGATTACTTCCGAAAAGTAGAAGACGAAGTATCCTGGGGAAGACAAGGACCAAGCAAATCACTTTTTAAGGAACATATTCCTGAACTCATCATTTGATTTTGGCGTCTCATCTGTGCTGGGTTTGGGCGTCGTGTAGCCGAGTGGTTTAACATTTCTTGGGACAGCAAAAGTATTCTTACCCCTCACCTCGACTTCATTTCTTCGCCTTTCACCCTTAGTTTCTCCACCAAGAGTTGGTTTTACCTTCTCAGAAATCTGAGATGCATCCTTTGAACTCCCAGAGCCTTCTATGAAAGCAAAACCATAGCAGGGTTAAAACTGTTCACACTAAAAGTAGCTACGGATTTATCAATACATGGCGACATTATGAGGAAAACCAGAAAGAGAGATAGATTCTTACCATTTCCACGCTTAGAGAATTCCTTTTTACCCTTCTTTGGGTTTGACCGAGCTATACTGATCTTCTTACCAAGAAACATATTTCTGTTCTTTGCTATTGCTGCTGCAAGGTGTTCATCATCCACAAAATCAACATATGCCAGTCCCTGCAAGACACAAGGGCATCAAGCATATTACGCCACCATACAAGTATAGTTATTAAAACATGCATAAGGTGCGTGTCAGAGAGAGACCCTTGGTTTTCCAGTGTCTTTGTGATGGAGAATGCGAATGGAATCAACCCCACCAACATCGCTAAAAAACTTATGTATATCTTCCTCTTGTGCCTGTCAACAACAATATTAGCTTGCATCGGAAGATCTCACACATGTTATTTCAGTAAGCTGTCTTAATAAATTTGACATGAAGACTATATACTTACCTTGACACTGAGATTTGAAAGAAAAGCTGTACACTCGTCTGTATAAACTTTTGGCTTCAGTGGTTTGGTGTCTTCTTTTTCTTCTTTATTAACATCGGCCTCTTTTCCATTATCCGCTTTTTCGCCTTTTGTGTTTGGTAAAGTTTCACTCTTACCTTCTACGTCCACTTCACCCACTTTTTGACCCTTCCTCTTCTGCCGCTTAGCCAAAGACTCTTCTGCATTTGGTCCTGCTTTTCTCTTTTCACGTGTACTCTTTTGTGAGTTATGCTCTTTGAGTCCAGCTGGTGGTTTGACAGGTGTAGCCTCCTGTTGTAATCTAATCAATTGT
The DNA here is from genome assembly GCA_000411055.1 of Leavenworthia alabamica. Taxonomy (NCBI): domain Eukaryota; kingdom Viridiplantae; phylum Streptophyta; class Magnoliopsida; order Brassicales; family Brassicaceae; genus Leavenworthia; species Leavenworthia alabamica. The sequence goes on from KE157572.1 coordinate 4,786, forward strand.
AGCTCTTCCAAGCGTGGGCTAACCTATCAGAACAAAAATTAAACAACTCATATAATTTACATCTTCCACAATTTTTCTGCATGTTCTTTAGTACGAAATGTATCTAAAACTGGACATCAGTGTCAACTAGAGGGGAACTGAAAGCCAAGAACAGAGACATTGACGTGAATCAAATGTTAATTTAACAGACCGATCACATTAGAGTTAACAAAATAACTCAAAACCTGTAAAATTCATCAATCTTCATTTTTAGAAATGCCACATAGGAAACAATAATACCTTTTGAACTGCATGGTCATAATTTTCCAAATCCCCATGCTCCCTTTCAAAGCGCAACCATCCTTGGCATATATCCTGGAAAATTGTCCTTCTTAGGAAATTAATATAGGCATTGAGAAATTAGAGATACCAACTATGCAGAGCTCTCACGTTTCAAAGAATTGTCACATAATGCAAATCTTCCTCATCCATTAAAAACAGAAAAACTCAACAAGAGAAAATAAGAGATTTGATCCAATCGAAGCAAATGGACAATAGCTTGATTTATGATACAAACGTTATACTCCAGAAAATATCTAACCAACTGATTATAAAGAACATGATAGAGTGACAATCTTACATAAGAAAATGCATTTGATGAATCATGACATATCTCTCTCGAAGATCCAACTACCCAATCACGCATTTCACACAAGTGAATGAACTCAAGTTATAGTGTTTATGTCTATACTCTATAGATTCATTGAATAGATCAAACCAGCATCCAGCTATGTTCTGAATGATTGCATTTCAGTTGCCACATCTATATATGGTTTCTCTACTTCCCATTTAATAGACTGTCGTTCCAGTTGCAGGTGAAACTAAAGAATGTGTTCTCAGTTTTAAATGACCTAATTATATAAAAATATAAAAATTTACTGTAACACATAAAACAAGAGGGAGTCGAGTGCATACTTCTGAGCCAGTCCCGTCAAACTTTCTTGTATAGCACCTCCGGTAAATGGACCTAGCTTCCTTTATATGCCCCAAACGCACTTCCATATCAATGTATGCTTGCCAGGCTGCTAGCATCCCACCACTACAGAGAACCAAATAAGGTGAACCATACTGAATCAGATTGCCTTGTTCTGACAAATGCTGTAATCTTCCTGGATTCTTTTCAAGTTTAAATCTGTAATTAATCAAATATAGAGGGATATAGCTTGCAAACCTCTTCTTCAGAAAGCTATCCCATACACCTCGTGCTCCAGCTAGATCTTTTCCAATATTAAGTTCCAAGTTAGCCCAATAAGCGTGCAAACGTATCAAACTATCCGTATTTTGCATGTGAGGCATTAGGTAATCTGATGCTTGCTGACAGGAAAGAAACATTGAGTTAACAACAAGTGATTCAGAATAGGCTCAAATCAGGAGAAAAGCTAACCAAAACAACACTTATGTTTACAGAAAAAGGTAACCAATATAGCCTCTCAAATGGAATGCTAAGAAAGGAATGCATTAACCAAAAAAACTACATTCTACAAGGATCTTGAATGCAGGGAACATGAATTTGAGGATACTGTTAATGGTAAAAGAAGCAGACAAACCTGAAAAGCTTCCCTTATCAGGGAATAATCCAAAGTCTCTACCGTCCTAGTTGATAACATTCTCCTTCTCAGGCCATCTACCCGAGTGAGGTATAAATCAAGGTACTGATGAGGAACATCTCATAAGTAAAAAATGGATAGAAATGGATACCTAGAAAATGGGAAGAAAAAATTATAAAAGAGAAAGTTGTACCTCCTCAAAGGAGGAAAATGTGCACTGCAATGACTTCTCAAAGACCTGTATGCAACGATTTAGTCTCAGTACACTTTCTGAAAACCTCATAGCATAACACAAATAAGATGGTAAGAGGAAGATAACAGAGATAAATCAATGATAGGCAAGTATCACTACATTTCTTTTGTTTTCAAATAAAACAATTGAGACTTACCGCATAGATCTCTTTCTCGGATGCACAACCCCGCTCTAAAGCAAGCAAATAACGTGCCCAGAGATCTCCAGTCCATGGGCAACTTCTAGTCGCCCTAGAATAGGCATGTGTTATAGCTTTTCCAACCTGAAGCACGATGTCCGTAGTGGAGATCAAGTAAAAATTAAAAGAAAAACCTCCATAGAAGGAAAATTTTAGAAAAGTTGATAGATAAAAAAGGCCAGAGAGAAGCTATATAACTAGTTATGAACAAACCTTCAAAGTTCTATCTAGATAGGCGGTGTAGTCTACCCACAGGTCACTTGAAACAGGGTATTCAGCCACAGCACGCTCATATATAGCTTGAACTCGGGTAGGATCTCCAGAAGTCTTCTCAAACTTTATATAATTCTACAAAAAAATAATTACAACTATCACGTTTCCATATTGATCATTTATTTTACTTGATAAAGCCAATTACAGGCACGAAAAAAGAGAAAAAAAGGAAGTGAAAAAGATAGAAGAGAAGCAAACAATATGCCCAAGCCCGCATGTTCAGAATCCTTCACAAAATATGACCGCAGATGGTAGACATATTACAATCCAACTTCCACACAACATCTATGACAAATATAAACTGCACAGCAAACCATACTTACCATGAATTCCTGAAACTTTTCTATGTCAGATAGATCTTTCTTAGATATTTGTTCTTCAAGATGGGCACGCTCACTATACATCTGCTGTGCCTTCTTGTTTGCAGCAGCAACCTGATGAGAAACCTTACTCAAATCATCAGATCCAATATCAAGGTCAATGCCCTGATCCAACTCCCAAGCTTTGTAAGAATTAAGGGTGGAGCTCAAGTTTGCTAGCGGAACAGACAGGTGACGGTGGAATATACTTCTAATCCTTTGTATCTGCTTATTCCTCTCCTGTAAAATAAAACTATATTCATGATTCCAAAAAGAACTATAAACATATGTAAATAGACAGATTTAAATCTACTTAAGAACATAGAGACCATGGATATTTACATACAACCATTAGCTCTTGTTTATAAAATGGTGTTAGTTTTTCCCACTGAAAACTGTGTGCAGCAGCCCACTACGCACTTCTATTCACTTAGTCTAGCAATCATCCTAGAACAAAAACCGTGCAAACATGCTAGACTACAGTGAATAAAACGTAGATGAACAAAATCAAGAAAATGATTTAACCTCAACGTCAGCATCGTCAATAGTCTTTAAGACGCCTTGCTCAAATTCTATATATCCTTCCCATATTCTACTGCCTTCAGTAACATGGAAGCCTGCAGCTGGAATAGCACGTTCAAAAAGACTCCTCATTTTTGAAATACCATCAGATGTGTATCCATGAACTGATGGATCAAATTCTTGCAAAAAATTCAAGTAGTCACACCAAAGAGATACAGACTGCAGAAAAGAAAAGCCATAAGCTTTTTATTAGTCTGAAATGTCCAGCAATATACTAAAATATAGAAGATTATTCAAGCTTTGGTAATTCTAACAGAACAATTCGAATAGCATATCAGAGTACTTCTTCCGTCAATCTATCTAAAAAAGCTTCCAACAATATGTTAATAATATAACCGACTACCAAAGCTTTTTATATCAGCTGTTGTTTCCAGTACAAAAGAGAACATACCTGATAATCAGAAAGTCCCCGTTCATAAAGCATTGCAATTTCAGGTACCTTGTCACTGCAGAAGAAGAGACATAAATATATCAAAACTTTCAGAGGGTGTGTTATTAAGTGAATGCTTGAACCTTAACAAATAATGATCAAAGGAAACCATCTGAATCCTATGATAAAAAAGGGATTATGAGCAATACATGGTTTATTATTTACCTAGAGGCTAGAGAAGCTTCGTCCCTTGCCCAGTCTAGCCACAAAGAAGGACTCAATGGAAATATGGTACTCATAGCTTCACGTGCTTGTCTTAGCTTTTCAAGGTTGGCTGTTTTCCTGAGAAGCTTTATATACTGAAATAAGAAAGTCAAAACATTCAGAGAAAATCTAACCACGAAAACACACAAGCAATAACATGATGGAACGGTAAGAAGTTAACAGTGAAACATGATGATGATTGTTACTTGGACATAAACATCATAGTTGTAAGGATTAGTGGAGAGCTCCGACTCAAGGGTTTCAATCTGCTGATTCAATCCGGCTTCATCCTCTGATTCGGAATCAGACTCGCCGGAATCATCCGACGAGTGGGAATCAGAATCAACTCCGCCAGCTGCAAAATTTTCGGTAGAAACGTCGTCCATCTTCTGTTCACTAGTAGTGAGTAGTTCAGTGTCATTCATCTTCTCAAGTTTCTGAGTTGTAGCTTTTTTGGGTTTAAAACCAGCAAAATTAGGGTTTCTTTTTAAAATTCTCCTCCGTCGTAACAACTCGCCACGACCTTCTCAAACACCGCTAATACTAGCCTGGTGAATTATATCATTTATCTTTGCGGTTAATTTGGTCGTGTGATAAAAGATCAATAAAATTTCTAACCGGTAAAATATATATATAAAGGACCGATATCTTTAGTTTATCTCTTCTCTAACCGGGAATAATTTGAACCAAAATATATATAAAGGACCAATATCTTTAGTTTATCTCTTCTCTAACCGGGAATAATTTGAACCAAAAATTTCAATTAAAACCATAAAAATCAATAAAATACATTGTTAATTAATGAGCCATTGATTTTAATTTTTATCTATATAACAATAACAATGGTTTTTTTTTTACAATTTTTTGAAACGAGAGATTGAAAAAAAAACATCGTATAAAATATAAATTCATCACAATTAGTGATTTTTCTAATGAGTAAATTTTGTCTTACACAGAATAAAACCTACTCTAACCCTTTTGTCTCCCAACTAAATATTTTTAAAACATTTATATGATACACGAAGTATGTAATACTATATGTAACGCCAAACATTGACTAGACAACTGCACATGCCCAGTGTTTAATTACAATCTCCAACAGCTGTAATAATTAAACAGATCTCATGGTAATTAAAACTCCGTGATTCATGCAGCTCTACACATTTATATACATACCACACACACTTTAGCTAAGACTCCATCCATTATCAAAAAGCAGAAGACGATAAAACAGAGAACATAGAATGAGTGGTGGTTATTCCAAAATGGGTTCAACCGATGAGAAACCCGACCCGGTTGATCCTCAGACCCAAAAGCCTGATCTGGAACCTGTTGAAATGATCAAACCAAGGTTGAGTAGGAACAGGTCAGTGTCTGCATCAGCACAAACAGTTCCCTCAACAGTGAAGACTACTGCTATGTCTATGAGAAGATCTTCGTCTGTTTCTGAACGTTACTGTAGAATCTATGATCAAAGCTCTGCCACGTGGCCTTTACCTTTTAATGAAGAAGATGAAGATGAAAATGATAAAGATAAGGTGCAGATGAAGAAGAAGAGCAACAACAACATCAAGAGAAAAGCATTTCTAAAGGCTTGTAAGCGTTTTTTTGGGATCTCGTGAAATCTTTTTTTTTTCTTTAACTATTTATCATATACTGTAACAGATCTCAATGTTATTTTCATGAAACGTTTAATGCAATAACATTTTCCTTATAATAGTTTCGAATCTTGGATCAATGGTTTAATATAGTTTGCTTTCTTGGTGAGATAACACTATTCAGAATTCATATTTAAAAAAAAAAACTCTTTTATTGAAACTCACAAACCAATTGAGTTATTATTACAGTATAGATCCATCGTGTTTTGTAGTATGAATCCGTATATATTTAACAAATATATCATATAAGCAACATAACGATGAAACTGAATATTATATATTTGGAAGATGAAGTTGACCGTTGACTCTAAGATTGTCTTGTTATGTAAACTCCAGCAAAAATCTTCGAGCCCAATGCTCTCCACATGGAGTTACGTTTATTTTCCATTGTTTATGGTACAAATATATCTCTAAAATAATAATATACTTAATTATATTGGAGATTTATAAATTAATATTAATTATATCTCAAAATGTGTCTTAAAGTCTAAACTAAGCAAACTACTTTGTAAAAACTATGAGTGAATTCTACCTTTGTTGTTACCTTCACAATCTCTAGATCAAAATGTTCATTTTCCTTTCTATATGGTGAATTCTCTAGATTCGTCTCTAAGTAACGTTATAGATTTTCTGATAACCGATCGGGTTTCGGATAAAACTCGAACCCGACCCGAAACCCGCAGATAGAGAATTTAGCACCCAATAGAATAATTTAAACGGTTTTGACCGTATTCAAAATCCGATTTTTCGGATCGGGTACGGGTATACCCGAATGGGTGCCATTTTTTGCCCAGGGCTAGTTTAAATATAATCAAATCTTCTCTGATTTTTTTTTCCAGGTTTTGGAGATCTATTACTTCTTCTTCATTCAAACAATTCTATGGTTCATCTCCTTCTCTTACATTGTTATTCACTTCACTTTTCTTCAATCAGACTCAAGTACATTGCTTTCGACTTATATTAAAAAAAAATTCAAATTTTGAGTTTTTGAAAATGTTGGGTTTGGGTCTTTCAAAGTTTTGATATTTTCATGAGTTTATTGAATCAATTGTTAATTTTGAGTTGTGAGTACTTGAATTTGGAAACTCAGTTGAGAATCTTCTTTATATCTCCTTTGATCTTCCAAAATTGGGTTTTTGTCAATCTTAAACTGAATCAGAGTTATGATTGTAAAGTGTTGAATCACATAGAAACCCTAATTTTCAGAGCTTACACAGCTTCAGAACTGGATTGTTATTTATATAATCTATTTCTATGTGAAGAAAATGAGTAGATTAGTGGAAATGCTTCGTATGAGATCAAATAAGAAACCAATTTATATCCTTGATGATTCTGATGATGATGAAGTCATTGTTAGAACTGATACGGTTTGTTTTCTTCGTCTCTTTAAGTGTATTAGTTCTATGTAAGTTATATTTTTTGATGGTGTTGTTAAATGTGAATGTACAGAAAGAAAATGCATGTCAAGCTTGTGGAGAAACTACAAATCTTATAAGGAGTAATACATGTACATATGAGTTCCATAGTAAATGCTTAGTTCCACCTCTTAAAGATGATTCTATTGAAAACTGGAGATGCCCTGAATGCGTAAGATTTTCGATTTATTATGCATAGATTTTGTTTAGTGTTTTCATTTCCTTACATGGAAGATCTTGTTTTTTAATGTGTGTAGGTTAGTCCTCTTAATGAGATAGATGAGATACTTGACTGTGAAATGCGTCCTACAATACTTAATGAACCAGACTCTTCTGATAAGCTACCAAAGCTAGTTTATGTGAAACAGTATCTTGTTAAGTGGAAGGGATTATCATACCTTCATTGCACTTGGTACTTCTGCTAGTTATCACATGTTTTTGGTGGCTTTTTTTTGCTGCGAACATGATAAAAATTAGTTTTTTACCGATCACAGGGTGCCTGAGAGGGAACTCCAGAAGGCTTATAAGTCGAATCATCGTTTAGAAATCATAGTTAACAATTTTCACAGTCAAATGGAATCAATCTATAGCAATGAAGATGATTTGGTTCCCATTCGTCCTGAGTGGACCACCGTTGATCGGATCCTTGCCTGCAGGTTTATTTATATGTGCTTCTTTTGATGTTTTTTTCTGCCAAATTTACTCTCTATAAGAAATAAGATGTTACCAAGCTTTTGGTTTGTTTTAAGTATATTCATGTTACCATTGCCTTAGTTGTTCCTGATTTAGGATTTGTAACAGTTACATTGATTTCTTATGTTATACAGAGAAGAAGATGGTGAGGTGGAATACCTTGTGAAATATAAAGACTTATCGTACGATGAATGTTACTGGGAATCAGAAACAGACATCTCAACCTTCCAGAATGAAATTCAAAGGTTCAAGGATGTAAATTCTAGAACTCGCAGAATTAAAGATGTTGACCATAAAATAAATCCTAAAGACTTCCAACAGTTTTATCATACTCCTAAATTCCTCAAAGGTATTTGTATCACTTTGACTCATATAACTGTATGATATATATAAATGTTTATAATCTTTTGTACTTAAAGATGCTATGGTTTATTTGATTTCTGATGTTGAAGGCTTGTTGTATCCATACCAGCTGGAAGGACTTAATTTTTTGCGGTTCTCATGGTCAAAGCAAACACATGTTATCCTTGCTGATGAAATGGGGTTAGGTAATTATTCATTTATTCCACCTGAGTGGTCACATAGATCGTGGAATCTATTGTAAGAGGTTTTTGTTTGCCTGTTACAGGCAAAACAATACAAAGTATTGCGCTTTTAGCTTCACTTTTTGAAGAGAACCTCTTCCCGCATTTGGTAATTGCTCCTCTATCGACTCTGCGAAACTGGGAGCGAGAGTTTGCCACATGGGCTCCACATATGAATGTGGTATGTATGTAGTTATACATGTACCATTTTTACCTTTGTGGTATGTTTTTTCTTTTTTGTTAATGAAATGGTCTTCGTGGTCATTTGATGAGCAGGTAATGTATTCTGGCTCATTGCAATCTCGAGCTGTTATCAGAGAACATGAGTTTTACTTTTCGGAAGATCATAATAAAATCAGTAGCGAAGGCAAACAAAAAAGAATCAAGTTTGATGTCCTCCTCACATCACATGAGATGATAGAGCTATACACATCAGTTCTGAAACCGATTAAGTGGGAGTGCATGGTAACTCTTGTTCCCTAATGAGACATTACTTTCTATTAGTCGTCTCTATTTCTTTCATATGTAACTTCATATCAATTTTCTTGGGTCAGATTGTTGATGAGGGCCATCGACTGAAAAATAAGGATCCAAATCTGTTCTCCTCGTTGACACAGTATTCAAGTAACCATCGTATTCTTCTGACAGGAACACCACTTCAGGTTTATTCCTTATTCCTGAAGTTCATACTTTAATAGTTGTATCTAAGCGTAATAGCTACTGTTTGTAATAAAAATTCTTATATACTATCATGCACTGGTTTCTTACATTATTAATTGCGTTGATGATTGCATGATGCCTTTACAGAACAACTTGATTGAACTTCTCATACTCATGCATTTTCTTGATGCAGGGAAGGTAAACCAAGGATATCACAGTTAAATGAGTTCATATACTTCACAGAATTTTATATAGCCAACATTTTATTTGATTGCACAATATTTTCAGTTTGGAAGTTTAGGAGAGTTCCAGTAGTTCACAGATATTTATCAAGAGGAGCAGATTTCAAGACTGCACAAAATGTTGGCTCCACATTTTCTCAGAAGTATTAATCGAAACTTTTTTGTTCATCTCTTTTAATGTGTATGTTTCAAAAGTTCGGCTGGAATTTTATGATATTAACCATGGTTTTTCGTATTTTTGATTGCTTTTGCAGGGGTCAAGAAAGATGTAATAAAAGACATGCCTCCTAAAAAGGAGCTCATTTTGCGTGTTGATTTGAGCAGCCTGCAAAAAGATTATTACAAAGCGATTTATACCCGTAATTATCAAGTATTAACAAAAAAAGGAGGTTCTCACGTAAGTTTTTTGTATACTTCATAGTAGGCGTAGAATGTAGAAACCAGGCTAGTGTTATTTTTCTGATGCTTGTGTGGTCGAATTCTGTTTCAGATTTCTCTTAATAACATTATGATGGAACTACGAAAAGTTTGCTGCCATCCTTACTTTCTTGAAGGTGTTGAACCAATAACTCACAACGCTAATGAAGCTTTCAAGTAACATCTCATTTCCCAAAAATGGACTAGAAAATTTCATCTGAATTCGTTTATTAAAGTCGTGTGCTAACTTTTGCATTAACGTTTTCTTAACTGTAACGAAGAAAACTTGTGGACTCTTGTGGAAAGATGCAACTATTAGATAAAATGATGATCAAACTAAAAGAGCAAGGACACAGAGTTCTTATCTACACTCAGTTTCAGCACATGCTGGACTTACTTGAAGATTACTGTTCCTATAAGGTATCTTAATTATTTATCTATACTGTCTCTTAATTATTGTAGAATCAATTCTCCATTTTTCCTAGTTAGAAGCGCAGTTAAGGAAATACAAACACATAACTTTTTCTGTTGGCAATATAACTTCTTTAATCCTTCAAATATTAATTTTGTGTTTCTTGAAATGCCGTTACAATTGCCATCGCTGATGCACTTGAAACTGCATTTTTTCTAATCTCTTTTTATCACATTTTTTAATATGCAATTAAGGAATATCCTTCTATTCATTTTTCTTGTCTTTATTAGAAATAGAACTATGAGCGAATTGATGGAAATGTTGGCGGAGCTGAGCGACAAATACGCATAGATCGGTTTAATGCTAAAAACTCTAACAGATTTTGTTTTTTGCTCTCCAAAAGGGCTGGTGGCTTAGGAATAAATCTTGCAACTGCTGATACAATAATCATTTATGACCGGTTTGATCAGCTTCTCTTAGTGTTGTCTATACGCTTTCCATAGCTATTGTGTCAAGCTGTAAGAGGAGCTTTTTCGCTTGTTAGCATGAGAATTTGGAAATATGATGTTGATTTTCAAGTGAGTTGGATGCTTTAAGTAAATATCCTGGGTGACGATGAGTGATTAAAAGGCATTTTGAATTTTTGTGTGTTTCTGTTTTCCTGAACATGTAAGTTCTAAGACAGCAAGATCAGGAAAAATATAATCCGCTATTTTGCTAATAAGAAAATTTTCTAGGCATGCGATGTAGGTGATGACACTTAGTTTTGGTTTACATATATTCACATTTTTATACCTATGATTGAAATTTTTTATCTGCTTCTGTAGTGACTGGAATCAGCATGCTGATCGTCAGGCAATGGCTAGAGCTCATCGACTTGGCCAAACAAATAAGGTTTTAACTTTTATCTCGTACTGCTTTCTACTTGCACTTCCAGTATTTTTAGTTTCACGAATTTAGCCTTATATTTGTCTTTAGGAGATGATTTATAGGCTCATAAACCGAGGTAGCATTGAAGAAAGGATGATGCAATTGACTAAAAAGAAAAGTTCTGGATCATCTTGTTGTTGGGAAACTGAAAACACAAAACATTAACCAGGTATAGTTTTATTGCTTAATTCACATGATTGCAATTTTCTAAACATACTGGAGTTTGAAGGTAGAAACATCAAGGAGAACACCTTTGGTTATCAATGTGACACTACTAAGTTTTTCGTTTGTTTTGTTTTCCTGTCTGAAATTTAGGAAAAGTTGGATGACATTATCAGGTATGGTTCAAAGGAACTTTTTGCTAGTGAAGATGAAGAAGCAGGAAAGTCTGGAAAAATTCATTATGATGATGCGGCTATAGACAAGTAATAAACTCCTTATTCCTTTCCTCTTGTTTTGTTTTCGGTTAACAAGGAGTTCTGCCCTTTCCTATTGTTCCGTTTTAATGAAAGCTATTGTTTTCATTTGGATGGAAATATTTCATTTTTTGTCTCCATCTTCTGTTCTGCAGGTTGCTTGATCGTGATCTCGTGGAGGCTGAGGAGGTGTCAGTGGATGATGAAGAAGAGAATGGATTCTTAAAGGCTTTCAAGGTTTCTTTACCTCTTTCTTTTCTTCATCTTCTATTAGTTTATCTGCATCAGTGTTTACTGATTTAAATGCTCCACTGGATTCTATGGTTAATTGTGTTCCTATATTCCACGGTAACTAGACTGTAAGTGGCTATGGAATCTCTTGTGATGTGCACAATTGTGTCAAACTGTTACTTGCTTAGTTGGAGGATCAATCCATTTTAGGCCAGTTTACTTTGTTGCTTTCAGAAAAGTCTTTAGAAAGTGTTTATTGACTGTTTCGTTCCACCGGAAAGTTAAGTAACCGCATGAAAATTAGTAAACATGGCTGATGGCTTATGTTAAAAATTTTATGCATGTGGTGATGTTGATTGAGCCAATTTCAACCTATTGATATGTTATATTTTTTGGAAGCCTGATTATATTAAAGGTGTTGGTCTTTAGATTTAAGGTTTCTTGTATCTATTTACTGTTATTAACTCAGGAAATGACTTCTCTTGTAAAGATTCTGTGATCTTCCTGTCTTTAGGTGGCAAATTTTGAGTATATAGATGAAAATGAGGCTGCGGCATTAGAGGCACAGAGAGTTGTTGCTGAAAGCAAATCCTCAGCAAGTACCTCTGATAGAGCAAGTTACTGGGAAGAATTGTTAAAAGATAAGTTTGAATTGCACCAGGCTGGGGAGCTTAATGCTCTTGGAAAGAGGAATAGAGGCCACAAGCAGGTTTAATCTCCCTTATCCGATTGTAGGATAGGATCGTATTGATTGCTGGATTTTTACCATTTCTGATTCTTTATCACTTTATAAATTCGGTTAATGTCATCTCATTCTTATCTTCTTCGGTAGCTAATTTGTGGAGGTAATAATTTATAGATTGATTGGGGTTGGTAGAGGCTCAATTAGCTATAGGTCTTGATAATTTACATTGTTTCGGTTTGCCATCATCATTACATATCTTTCAGCAAGGTTGTTCTAATTCTTCTACGCGATTTTTCATAGATAGCATCTATTGAAGAAGATAATCTTGCTGGTTTGGAAGATATGAGCTCTGATGGAGATGCAAATTCTGAAGCACCAGGACAAGGAATTCAGATGGGTAGACGGCCGTACAGAATAAGAGTTCGAGGTATTATCATCTATCTGAATCTCTTTTACTTGTAATCGATCTGAAACTAGTGAGATAGTAAAATTGCGCACAGTTTATTAAATGATTTTGTTTTCAGTAGATAACTCGGAGCCAACTCCTTTGATGGAAGGCGAGGGGAGATCTTTAAGAGTACTAGGTTTCAGTAAGAATGAAAGGGCCACTTTTCTAAAGACACTGATGAGGTATCTTCTTTCTGATAAGGCCTTTAGACACAAGAAAGTATTCTGTCTAAATTGTATTATGTCTCCCAATGCATTAATATATCTTCAGCCTTGTGCTGCATATGATTTACAAGTTTTTGCCGTCTGGCCAAAAAATTTGCAGGTATGGAATTGGCAGTCACGATTGGAGAGAGTTTGTTCTTCGCTTTCGCTTTAAGAATAAGACCTATGAAGAAATAAAGGAGTATTGAGTCAAACCATTAATGCTATTCTCTTCTAGACCAATGCTTTTGTTTTTCGTCAACTGATTGTTTAATGTTTTCCTCAGATATGCAGTACTCGTATTGAGGCACGTTAGTGAAAACGGTGATGATAATTCTCCAACCTTTCCAGGTGATTGATAACAGATCTTCTCACTGTTTTGCTGCTATTTTATAAATGTGATTGTTGCTTTTCCTGAAATTTATTACTGTGATGGTCTTTGTCTATAGATGGTGTGCCTAAGGAAGGACTTAGATGTGACGATGTTCTGATCAGAATTGGTATTCTGTTGCAAATGCGGGAGAAGGTGAGTCTATTCACTGTAATCTTTTATTTCTGAGAACTAATGCACAGTGTTGCCACATGGTGATTGGAATTGATGTGTCTGTGTTTTATTGTTATTGTATACATTAAGGAGTTAGATGATGCAATAGAAAATGTAGCACTATTGTTTATATCTGTTACTTCTAGGCCATAGTTTGATATAGGGGCTAGACATTCGGGTAAGCGGGTCGGGTTGGTATATCGGGTTTAGGAGTGTAGCACCCAATGGAATAATTTTTCGGATTCGAATTCGGATTCGGGTAGTGTTTTCCAGATTGGATTCAGGTCTGGTGCTTCGGGTAGGATTTTTTGCCCAGGGCTAGTTTGATATGTTCAAACATCTCTAGGAACCAGGATCTAAGAATACATTTCTGAATTCTCTTTTCGTTGTGGTTTTGTTTCTTCTTAAGCTTATCACCTCCTCTGAGTTACTCAATAGTTTGTTTCTTAAATGCTCTGGTTTGGCAGGTGAAATTTGTAGAAGATCATCCTATGAATCCTGTTTTTCCCTCCAGCATTGTTACAAGATTCCCAGGACTGAGAAGTGGAAAATTTTGGAAGGAGGAACATGATGTATTAGTGTTACGTGCTGTTATGAAGTATGAACCTTTCAACATGGTTTATTTTGTTTTCTATTACTTGCTCATGTTTTCTTTACCTTGTCTTGTTTAGACATGGATACGGACGATGGCAAGCCATTGTTGATGACAGAGAGTTGGGGATCCAAGACTTTATCTTCAATGAATTGAACTTAGGGCATGTAAGTGTGTCTGCTGCTGAACAAGCTGGCTTGCAGGAGGATAATGGTAGTGGAAGCTCCAATCTGGGAGCAGCACAGAATAATGCTTCTGTTGATGGCGGCCAAGTAAACTCGATGTTCTACTTTAGGTATAGGGCCATGCAGAGAAAACTTGTTGCGTTTGTTAAAAAGCGAGTACAGCTTCTGGAGATGGCATTGAATTATGAACAGGCTGAGGAACATTATGTATGTTGTGTTCATCTACAGTTTTAGTAATTATTCACATGTCTTTTGCTGCGTTGGTTTAACAGTTTATTGAAATCTCTTGTTACAGGGACTTGGTGGCTCATCATCATCAATACCTACTGAAGAACCAGAAGCTGAAGCTAATGTCGCTGTCCCAGTGGAAGCTAGCAATGAAGATGAAATGCTTGATGGGCTTCCTACAACTGATCAACCTAAGCCACATGAAGAAGACACCAACAATGTTGAGATGAAGGACTCAGTTGAAGAAACAAAACCTGTTAAGAGACAGCGTCGATCTGAATGTGGTGGAGGAGAGGTGGAGGAGAACATTGCAGAAGCTAGTGAAAGTGTTGATGTGGAAATGGAAGAAGCTAAAGAAGAAGAGAAGCTATTGCCTTAGAAATGGCTCAACTGGTGATGTATGGACTTATTATTCCTTTTGTAAGACTTTGGAACCTCAGCTCTGCTTTTTTGCTTTCTACAATATTTGGGAACCTTTAGGTTAATAACTTTGTTCTTGTTAAACTGTTGTCATATTTAAAGTTATCTTATTCCAAAGATTCATCTAAGCTTGAACCTTTATATTATTACACCATGAATTAAAACTCGGGCGCATAGCCATTGCCAACAGTGGCTCTGTGCCCAAGTTTTAAATGGCTATACGCACTGGTTTTAAAACTTGGGTGCATAGCCCCAGGCTAGGCAATGGCTATATGCACCGAGTTTTTCAAAGTTGAGTTAGTCCGTCAAATGAGTTGAATCCGCGTTTGACCCTCTAATGATCAAAATATGACTAAATGTAAAAATCTTCTTCTGTCATGTTTTTATCAAACTCATTCCTGAAAAGTAAACACAACACTTGACTAAATAATTCATCTTTATAAGAACACAAATCATTACATTCCCAGATTATGTTTATGTATTCATAGTTTTTTGTCTCTTTATAGTCTTTCTCTAGTCAATGAGTTGGTTCTTCATAGTTAACTTACTACAAGAGAATACAATTAACAAATAAGTAAAAGTTTATATTATATTTATTCCTCTTTAGAGTCCTAAATTACTAGAAACCAGTAAGAAAAAAAAAGTTAAAAATAAAATAGTTTACAATTTCATTACAGAAAAAAAAAAGGTTGAAGAAAAGAAAAGAAACAAAAGCAATCAACATGATAAAAATGTTCTCTCATAAGCATGTTCTTAGTGAACTAAAGCCACCATATCCCAAATCTCCTCCAGACAAGTCTCCTTGGCTTTGTTCCTGTCACATTCACAATCTCATTATAATAACAATCTTCATAATAAGAATTTTGCTTTAATGATCACACCTGTTTCATTGTAGAGTTGACTATATCATCTAATGAACCAGCATCTGCATTTATGAATCCACCACTCTGTAGCTTCTGATGCTGTCTCACTACAAATCCTTCCTTTGGATTATTACTTAACATATCATCTGTAGTTGGAGTGTAGTTACCTGATTGTCTCATCTCATAAAAGCCTCCATGTTGTGTAGTTGTGTTTGGATCAAAGTCTGTGTTTCTACAGAAACCTTGAGGGTTTGTTGTATCCAAGCCTGGATTAGTTGAGTCACAGAATTGTACAGAGTAGTTCCATTCCAATGAGTCTGGTTTAGAATGTTGTAATGATGAGATATCAAACTCATGATGAGTGTTCTGTGAAGTTGGATGAGTATTTGACCAATGATCTAAGCGTTTGTTGATTTGGTGTCCTTCAAGAACCAAGTGATTGTTGTTAGGAGCATTGATGAAGTTAGGGAAAGCCATGGAATTCGCGGCGATGATGTTCTTGTTGTTGTTTGTTTGAAGATGATCAAACTCTAATGGCATTGGTAAGCCTTGAAGTATGTTTCCTCCATCAGAGACATGTTGAAACTTTCCAAGATCGGTTTGGTTTTGTTGTAAGAACATTCCTTGAGGAGGAGAAGAAAGGTTGCGGAGACCGATACTTGAAGGAGTATTAAGTCTACCAAGAATCCCATTTGAAGGGTAAGGTCTCATTGTGGTAGAGCCACCATGGAAATGACTTGAACCAATAGGGACTTGACGGTGTTGGAAACCGTCAAGACCATTGAGAGATGAGTTCATTTGTAAGAAATGTAAATCAGAGTTTGCAAGAAGAGCTTGTTGATTAGTTACTCCACTTATCCTCTTCAAGTATAGGCGAAATTTCTGTAGCATGAAAGATAATGAAGTAAGTTTTAGAGAAGCTTTTGATATGAAAAAGTAGCCCTGGATCGGTTTTGGGTTATTCGGTTTCAAGTAAGAAAACCGATTGGAACATTTTAGTTAAAATTCGGTTTATTCGGTTAACCGAATAAATGGAAAAAATCATGTTTCGGTTCGGGTTATTTGGTGTAAAGTAACCCGAATAAACCAAATAAACCAAACAAACGAACCGAAAGATTATTTTCAGATTTATTCGGTTTATTTGAGTTAATCGGATTGAATTCTAAAATATATTTTTAATCAAAAACCAAACCGAATAAACCAAAAATTGAACCCAAAAAAACTGATATTTTTCGGTTTTACTTAGGAACCAATTTTAAAAGCCGAAAAAACCGAACCGTTTAAACCGAACAAACCACATAAACCGAACCAAAAGATGATTTTTCAGATTTATTCGGTTTATTTGAGTTAATCAGAATGAATTCAAAAATATTTTTAAACCAAAAACCGAACCAAATAAACCAAAAATCGAACCGAACAAACCGATATTTTTTTTTGTTTTACTTCAGAACCAACTTTTAAAAGCCAAAAAAAAACCGAACCGTTTAAACCGAACACCCAGGGCTAATGAAAAGATTGATCGTTACCTGAAGATGACTAGCTACATTTTCTCTAGTAAGCTTCTCAACATTCATAAGATCAAGAATCTTCTTAGGCATAGCTTCTGCACTCACAACAAAACCAAAATATCAAAACCAAAACCAAAACTGTTTTGATAACTAATGAAACTTACTCTCATATCCCAATTGGTTAACAGCTGCAACAAATTTCTTATGTAACTCAACAGTCCAAACAACACGTTGTTTCTTTTGAGCTGATGAATCATCATCATTATCATCATCTTTTTCTTCATCGTCATCTTCATTATACTGATCTTTACGTTTTCTATTAACTCTTACATTGTTCTGATCAGAATTACCAATACCTTCATTACCAGATCCTTCTCTCTTTTCGCCATTGTTACTTCCACGATTCTTATCAAATCTACTTCTTACTACATGTTGCCATATGTTTTTCAACTCCTCAATACGAACAGGTTTCAATAGATAGTCACAAGCACCATGAGTCACTCCTTTCATTACATACTTAGGATCACTATGCGCTGATAACACTGGCCATAAGAAACCATTACAAAACCCATAAAGATCAAAGCTTTTCAAGAAACCAAAGTCTAAAGAACAAAGCTTTTCAAGAAACCAAAGTCTAAAGATCAAAGCTTTTCAAGAAACCAAAGTCTAATGATCAAAGCTTTTCAAAGAAACCAAAGTCTAAAGATCAAAGCTTTTCCAGAAACCAAAGTCTAATGATCAAAGCTTTTCAAAGAAACCAAAGTCTAAAGATCAAAGTTTTTCAAGAAACCAAAGTCTAAAGATCAAAGCTTTACAAGAAACCAAAGTCTAAAGATCAAAACCTTTTAAGAAACCAAAGTCTAAAGATCAAAGTTTTTTAAGAAACCAAAGTGTAAAAAGATCAAAACTTTGGATTTAAGATTAGTTTTGACTTACTAATGACAGGTAGGTCCATTTCAAGACCAACAAGCTCAAGTAGTTTAAAACCATCCATGTCAGGCATGTCAACATCACTAATAACAAGATCAAACTTGTTCTTGTTCTCTCTTAATAACTCTAAAGCCTTTTGTGCTTGGTTTGTTGTTGTAACTGCAATAATCAAATAATTAAAAGTCTCAATTTTTTTATTTAAAGAAACAAAACTCAATTTTTCAACACATACATAATCAAAAATATGAGATTTTGAAACCAAAACTCAATTTCAACACATACATAACAAAAAAAAAATGAGATTTTGAAACCAAATCTAAAATTGAATCCTGCAAAATAGATTTTTTTTAATTATTGGGAAGAAAAAAAAAGCAAATCAAATCAAATCAAAAAGATAAATTTTTTTCAAAGATTCTAGTCAAACTATACAAATCCAAAAAAATAAAAACTTAGATCAAGAAACTAAAACCAAAATAAATCTTGAAAATACAAAAACAGATCCAAGAAAACAACAAAAAATGTTTAAATCAAGAAACATATAAAGAGAGATATGATATGAACCATTGTATTGGCAACGATGAAGTAAATTTTCAAGGATTCTAAGACAAGTTTGATCATCATCAACAGCAAGAACTCTCATTCCAATAGGAAACTGATCCAAAGCTTTAATATTTTGTTCTACAGTCATCTTTTTCAGAAACCAAATCTTGTTTTGTCTCTTGAGATAAAAAAAAATGGAGTTTTTATATATGTGAATGGGTCTATAGAGAGATATGAGTGATTTAGAGAGTATAATATTTAGATTTAGAGAGAGAGACAAAAGATTTTTCCAGCAGAGTTTAAAGTTTTTTTTTTTTGTGGTGAGTGGAGAAAAAAAAAGGAATCTTTTATTTTTATATATTTAAGTTTATATCTATAAATGGCTACTCAAAACTGATGTGTTGATCATTTTCAATACTAGCCAATCTACTTTTTCTGCAAAGTTTTTTTTATTTTATTCTTTTACTATTTTTGGTCTAATTTTATTTTCCAATAAAAATAAAATTTTAAAAAAATTTGGATAATTTAAATATATATCTTTGAAATTTAATTAAATATAAAAGGTTGGTTTATTTTTGTAACCAAACCGGAAAATAAATTCAATTTGAAGAAATAAATTAGTAAATTGAACCGAAACTAAATTAAAAATAAAGCAAAACAAGTTAAATATTTAGTTAAACTTAAGTAGTTCCGGTTTGGTTTCAATCCGAAAACTATATCTTAAGATAAGAATAATAACCGTATATTGTAAATTGGTTTAGTTACTGAACCAAACATAATTATTATTATAATCATCATAGTATAAAACACTTTAAAATTACATTTTAATTGTGTTAAAAACAAGTATTAAAATAATTTTTATTTTATTTATTTATTTTTGATAAAATGAAAAAGTGTTATTTGGAATATGAAATTTAAAGATAAATCTCTTAAAGATGGGAAAGTGTTTTAAGTTGAAGATTTGGTTTACTATAATTTATATCGCATAATTATTATTGAAGATACATATTGATTCTGGTTTAATTTAATATCATTGTCTAACTTTTAAACGGATAAATAAAATTTAATTATTTCCATTATTACAATCATTATAAATACTTTCCATAGCATTTGTTTCTAATTTATATTAATTACTTAAACGAGTGTTGTAATATTTTAGATTTTATAAATATGGCGATGATATAAAATAAATACCTATTTTAATAATTTTTAAGTGAGTTTATTTTATTTTTTGACTTCACTTTTGTTAAGGAGAAAATGAAAAATATAGTAGTTTCCTATGGATTATGTAGTATATATAGAAATCTAAATTAAAATCAAAATGTCAAAAGCAATGTTCCATAACCTTATGATATATTAATTATAGTATCAAAGTATTCAAAAATTTATTGCGTAAACATTTTTATTTTCTTTGTATTGTGAATCAAAGAAACTTATTTTTATTAATGTATTGTTAAAAGGATGTAAATCAATTGTAGAAAAAACTTCTCAAGAAAAATTCTAGAAATTTTAACCATTTAACAATTTTTTAGTGATAATTGAAGTACTTGAATTATAAATTTTTATAATATATANTTTGAAGATATCTAAATTTTGTTTAATTTTATTTTATTATCTTCTATTAAATCTATTATAGATTTTTATGTAATACAATAATATTTTCTATTTACGATAATTTTACCATACAAATTTTGTTCGATAAATATTTCGGTATATATGATATCTTCACGATAGATAAGCTCTATATGCACCACTCAAATTTACGACATATAATTTTATAGATACGATATATCTTATAATATATAACTATTTTTTACAACATGATATCATGGAAAATTTTATATGTGAACACCTAAAAACTTTTATAAATCTTTTATATATTTTTAATATGTAATAAATTATAATTTCTATGTTTTGAATCTCTATATAATGTAAAAACTTTTAAACTTTTTATTGTTTTACATGACCAGAATTTATAAATTAGAGCATGGTTTCTAAATTTCAAGTATTACTTTAGACGACTACTTTAAAATTGTGTTTGGATTAGTTGACTAAACAATATTTATGACTATAAAAAAATTGGGACAGGCTTTAGAAAGAGCATGCTCTAGGTTGGGAAGTGTGTTACACACTTGAGCGTGCATCAAAGAGTTACAGTACCATACTAAATCAGTTATTAAAATCATTATATAAAACTTAAATTTGTTTGACCAAAAATAAAATAATAATTAAAATTCAGTTACTCAAATTTACATCAACAAAGGTATTTATATCTTAAAATAAAATTTAGAAATCAAAATAATTTTACATTTCTGTCAACTTAGAAGTTTAAAATAATCAGGTTTTATAATTTTACAAAGTCTGTTTAATCGTTTTGAAAACATAAAAAAAATTTTAATCTAAAATATAATAAAAAAAAATTTAAAGCTTACAGAATACAAAAATATAATATTAATTTTTAAGGAATCAAACAAAATTTAATTTTATAAATAAATAGATTAACTTTAAAGTGTATCACTAAATTATAAAAAATCTAAAAAAAATGTTTTTGAAATCTAAACTATAAGATGTTCTAGTAGATCGTATAGATAGTCTATCATCGGATCTACATTTTTATGAGAATAAAAAATACATAAAACCTAAAATGAATCCACTTGAGAAAATTTAAAATTTAGATAAGATTTCATATTTAATAAAAAAAATGTCAGGATTTTGCATTTCATGTCTTTTAATTTACATCAAAATATTTACCTTTAGACTATATCATATATATACATATAAGGATGATGGGCCATGCCCTTATGGTACACTTAGAAAGTGCATAATTGTTACCATTTTAGCTTACAAGCTTTTGTTTGTAACAAATACTTTTTAGGTTTTGTTTTTTTTTATTAAATTTGGTTGAAGCTTTATCACAATCATAGTATGATTCATCATCCACTATCATTATTGTTACTTTTTAAGCATCCATTTTCCAAAGTCACCCCACTTCACTCTCCATTTTACAACACTTGATAGTAACATTTCATTAAAAAAATTTCTTCTTTTTTGGCAAAAGAAATCTCTTAAGCATAATCTTTATATATTTTTGCATATGTGCATGTGTGTTAGGGTGAGTTTTAAGGTCATATGTACGGTTCAATGTAGAGGTGAACATAAACCCAAAATCCAAAAAACCTAATAATTGGTTTGTGTTTAGTTTTTAATGTTTTATTTCGATTATCAGAAAACCGTAAAATCCAAACCGAATCTATACTCAAACCTGAATGTCCAATCCTAGTTCAATGTATTTGTTTGGACATGAGTTTTCATGGTAAAAGACTCGTCCTCATATAAATGAACATATTTTTTTCAGATACTTCATTCATATTCTTTTCACGGTATTTAGAGTTCTGGACTATCGGCAAGTCCAGTCTAATGTTCGGAAAAGTTCAAAGACAGAAAAAAATTTAGTCTAGCAAATTTTATTTTTTGACTTTAGAAATTTCTTTTATCCCACAAAATACAAGAATTTTTATGGGCTCATGGACAATGGTCCCTTGATCACTCCTACTAGATCGGGCCTGACTCGGAATTTGCACTTGCATCATCAATATGGTTAGAGTGGCCTATATAATGAAATTTGTTTTTCTAAAAATTATTCAACTCTTGAGTCTAAGAAGTCATAGTTAGGATCAGTTCTATGTTATGGACTGCCTAATTCAAAAATAATAATTTGTATATTAAAGTTACTTAGCTTAACATAATCTTACTAGACAAACGTCATCACAAGATACAATGAGACTAGATTGAATGAATCTTGTATTGCACATTGATCATTGATCTGCTTTCTCTTGGGATGCTTCCTAATCGTTTTCTCTTTAACAAAAAAAAAATCGTTTTCTATATTTTATATATAATATTTTTGGCGGTTTTTTCAATAAAAACTAAATTAAAATCTCGAAAGTGTTTGACACCTCAATAATTATTTATATATATTATTTATTAGATAATGGTTTTTAAATAAATAAAAGAATGGTTACAAAAAAATTTCAAAAATAACATTACAACCAAAACTTTTAAAACAAGAATCTCATTAAAAAGGAAACTTTTGAGAGTAGTTAGGGTTTAGGGAGAGAGTCATTGATGATATTCTTATTTATTTATATTGTATATACTATTAATCTTTGATGTTGATCATCCTAATTATAAAATATCATTATCAATAAGACAATAACAAGTAATATAATTCCCTAAAATTATATATTAATTATAATTATTAAAATAAAGAGTAATTCCTTCCAATACCATCATTTATAGTTTATGAGACAAATTTTTTTTTATTAATTAGACATAAATACCATTATTTATTAAATTATATTTTAAATTTAATGTTAGGGTTGAGTATTTAGTGGTTGGGTTTAGTTTTTTATTATTTGGGTTTAGTATTTATTGTTTGGATTTTGTGTAATTTATTAAAAATATAATTTAATTTTTAGTTCAATTGAATTATTAAATGATAATTTTTGTCTTAAATTAGTTTTAATGGTATTTATAGAAATTAAAGTTAATTTGATGGTATTTTTGAGAATTTCCTTAAAATAAATGATAATAATAAAATATTTATAATTTATCCAAACTTAGTCAAACAATCTCTGAAACACTAGTGACTATCAACATTCCACATTAAAAAAATAGAAAATAATTATCTAATATTTAAATCAAATTAATATTTAATTATTATTAGTTTTTTATTTAAAGTCCAACAAACAACTGATGACAGTTGGCCCAAAACAGATAATTTTTATATTAATAAAAATGATTTGGGCCTTTCAGAACCCAACAAGTGGGATTAGAGTGAGATTAAAATAATAGAACTAAGAAATGGTTTAATCCTTAATGTCATTGTCTTTTAAGTGTAAATAATAATAATAATACTGATATTTATTATTAAAAATAATAAATTAATAATAATATTAGATTATGCATCTGTTTTATAATATTTATAGTTTTAATGTTTCATATTTATTTTAATTTATTTGTTGTTTTAAGTTTTTAATGTAAATGTTTTATAATATTTTCACTTTTGTTTTCATTATATTAATAGTTTAATTTATTTAATAAAATTAGATAAATATTTAACAGAATTAAAACACACAAAACACAAAATTTTATTATTTTTGTAATAAATGTAAAAAATTAATTTATATATATTATGAAACATATGGAGTATTAATTTTAATAAAGACAAAAATATAATATTAGCAATTTTTTTAAAATCATTGTATAAGATATTTTCCACTTTATAAATATATAAATTAGGTTTTAATAAAAAAAAAATCTCTGATTTTTTAGAAAATCACAAAATTTATTATAATTTTGTGATTTATTACCTTTTACACAAAAATAAATGTAAAATAAAAAGTAGACTAAAAGACACAGAAACATTAACACTTTTGTCTTAAACACATTAAGACTTAACCCATTTTCCCAGAAACTTCAAATCTGTCTGAAGAAAATGAAACAACAAATAAACCTTTAAAGTCTTACTCTTAAAATCCAAGATCTAACCTTTTTCCAGGTTTAATCTCCGGTTCTTTAGCTTCCGATCTTGTAATGTATTAAGCCTTAGAGAGATGGCTTGTTGGAGTGGTTCATTTAGGCGTAAGAAACAAACCGGTTCAGTTCCGGTTTATCTCAATGTCTATGATCTAACACCTATGAATGATTATGGTTATTGGCTTGGAGTTGGTGTTTTTCATTCTGGTGTTGAAGGTGAATTGATAATTCTCTCAAAATTGATTCTTAATTTTAATTTCTGGGTTTAGCTTTTGAATCTACTGGTTTGGTTAGATTTGTTGAGAATTGACTTGAAAAAAATCTCAATTTTGATTTTGATCATAAGAATTTGATTACATTCTTCATGGGTTCTTCATTTTGTTAATCTAAAACAAAACTTTCTTAAGAGTATTATGATTTGTGATACTATGTGTTTATGTGAATATTATGAAACATTTGTCATGATCTTTATGTGTTATGATCTTTATGTGTCATGATCTATGTGTTTTATTTGCTTCAATTGTGTTTATTTTTAAATAAAATATATATATTTAATGGAAATTTTTGTTTTTGACGTTATGTTTTACTTCCTCAAATATATTTTGTATTTTATACATACAAAACGAAAAAAATTTAAAAATACTTATTTTAATTATATATGTTTTCAAATTTTTAAACAATTAATATCTTTTAATTATCTATTTAATATTTATTAATTTTATTTTAATTTATAATAAATAATAGTAAAAATTAAATATTATAAAACATTCGAAATTAGAAAATAAATTATTATGAAACGGAGGTAGTAAATGATATAATGATCAATAGAGACACTAGTTTTGGTTTTGTAGTGAACTCTTCTTTTTTTCAATTGGTTTTGTAATGAACTCATTGTGTTAAGTTATGTAATGTTTTATAGTTCATGGAGTTGAATATGCATATGGAGCACATGATTCATCATCAACAGGTATATTTGAACTTGAACCAAAGAAATGTGCTGGTTTCACATTTCGAAAATCGATTCTCATCGGAAAAACCGATTATGATGCGAAAGAAGTTCGAATTTTCATGGAGAAATTAGCTGAAGAGTACCAAGGAAAAAAATATCATCTCATAACAAGAAACTGTAACCATTTTTGCAATGATGTTTGTATTAAACTTACTCAAAAACCTATACCTAGATGGGTTAATCGGCTCGCTCGGTTAGGTAGTTTATGCAATTGTGTGTTACCACCGCGATTAAATGAGACGAAAGTGAGTCGGAATGGTAAAGAAGAGTGTTTGGTTAGTGAGAAAAAGAAACTTAGAAACCGATCAAGATCAGATTCTTTAATCTCTTCTTCTTCGGCATCGGAGAATCATCGATCGCTTATTCGCGCAAAATCGACGGGGACTCAACCTTCTTCTTCTTCGGATTCGAAGAAAAATCGAAAAGATTGTGAGTGTATTGGATCTAGAGGTTAAGAACAAGGTGTTGTACAAGAGTAAGTGTCATGATTTAGTTATTGTTTATGAAAAGGGTGAAAAAGTATAAAGACAAAAAAAAAACAAAGCAAAGTATTAATTATTATTACATGGGAATTATTATTACATGGGAAAGCTAATGTATTGTTACAAAATTATTTACAAAACTACCCTTTTTGGGGTGTGTTGATTATTTTACTTTGTACAATTTGCTTATATAAGAAAGAGAGGTTATATAATTATATACAAAGAGAAATTTATTCATATATATACTTTTGTGTCAATCTTGATTTTTTTTGTGATAAAATGGATTTGTAAACAAGACAAAAGACAAGGGCACAAGGCTGTTGGATATCCAAACTAGTTTTGAACCCTCTTGAAATAAATATATAAAACTTTATGTGGAGAAATATAT
>KE157572.1:31080-68960 GCA_000411055.1 Leavenworthia alabamica
CTGAATAATGTTTATGTTCTCTATATTATCACAATATTCAAATATTTGGATGTTTTAAAAAACGTTTTATATATATTAAAAATTTATGATTTTACAAAATCAAAATTAGACAAAAAACGAATCGAAGCGAAACAAATAGTTCGCAAATAATAAAAATTCTGAAATATTCGAATCGAAACGAATCACAATATTAACTATTCAATAAAAATGAATCAAATCACAAATAGTGGAAAATTTTTGAATATTCGATTCGTGTCCAGACCTGCAGGTGTGACCTTTCTTTAATTTTATTATTTATGAAAATTTTATTTGGGTTTGCCAAAGTGTGAATGTTTAAAAAAAAACTATATAATATATGTTATGTGATTGCATAAATTGTAAGTCATGAGTCTTGTACAAAAACAAAATGAAAAAATAAAGTTTTCTTTTTTATATATATAATTAAGTTTACTTATTGTATTTTTATTTCCTCCAAGCGTAGATAACTAAAGAGAACCAAGTTTTATTACCAAAGCTCCTCTCATCTTCCTCTCTATAACTAGACCAATCCATTACTGAAGACATACGAGTTGAAGACCAATGACCACAAAACGACGGCGTTTGAGTGTTCTCCTTCCTCAAAACGACGTCGTCTCTCATACGTTTATTCATCATCAACAAGTCATTTCCCTCCACTTCTTGATTCTCAAACCGGAGTAAGAACACGGCTGGGACCAGTTTAACCTTATCCTTGTCACCAAACAGCCAGTTATAAACATCCCATGATATATGTATCATTACATCATCAATCACAATCTTTGTATTTCCTCTGAAGTTCCATTGAAGCTGTTGAATCTTCATCACACTCTTATCATCTATGCTAAAACGTAGACTAGCATCTTCGTTAATAACCTTAACATCTATACTAATCTTTCGTAGTTTTGTCTTAATCTTGATTCTTGTATTGTAAACTCTATTGCCAAACAGATTCTCTCTTCTTGACACTAAGATTTGTCTCGTTGGACGACTCTTTTTCAAGTTTCCTTCACCAACAAGAAAACACACTTCACCAGATACAAAAACCGCTACGTAAAACCCGGATACCGGGTCAGGTCCTGATCCAAATCTTGCTTGTGTCAAGTCCCATACGACTCTAATATCAGGCTTTCTTGATATCTTCTTGGACCCTTGCTTTCTCCAAAAGGTAAAGGGTTTAATAACTAGCTGAAAAGTAAAGGGTATTGAGCGACGGTAACAATCTAGAGAATGAAGATAACAGTTTAAGGAGTCGCAAGAGTAGAAGTAAAGGTGAAGAGAGCGGCGGAGGAAAGCTTGAGACCAAGAGAGGAAGAAAACGCCAACGTTAGTATGATAATGATAAGTAGTAGTAAGATTTGGTAGATCACCGCCACCGTAGACATAAGATGGTGGTAGATCGTTGTCGGTTGAGGTGGTGGAAGGGTGAAAACATGCGGATAAAGGGGAGGAGGAGCCACCGTGAGAGATCTTCATTTTTTATGGATCTTTAAAACTTGGCTACGTGGTTGTTCTTAAGTCTTTAATATTCAGACAGATCACTTATGTCTTTAGTATATATCTAAACTTGAGTTTAGTTTTTTTTAGCTTACGTGTCTGAAAATGAGTTGTCATGTTTGTAAAATTCAAAAGAGTTGGTCAAGTCTCGAAAGCAACTTTGTGGATAAATTGTTAAGACCGAAGTAGATGTTTATTGATAACTTAAGCTTGTTTTCACATTAAGCTTAATTCGATTGAAGTCACTGAACTTTTTGTTCGTTTTTTCAATCTTTATATTAGTTTTACGCGTTTTTGGTTATAGTGAAAGCAATCATATTGAAAAAAATGGTAAAGACAAATAGAATGTCTTGTCAAAGCTTGGTTTTTATGTGCTTTACATTACAAGTGTTGAGTTGATAAGATAAAATAGTTAATTAATATGGATCATTATAAGAAAAATGTTTAAAAATAATATTTAGTTTTTAATATTATTTGATAAAATATTCCTCATAAGTCATAACTTGATTCAATACGAATATCCTGAACTGAATTTTAAAAATATTTATAATTCATTTTAAATAATAATTTTCAATAGTAACTTTTAATTTTTAATTAGTAATGATTTCGAATCAAAAATTTATTCAGACAATTCGATTATTCGATAAAATCTAAATTATTCACAAAATTTTATTTATTTTTAATAATTTCAAAATAATTATACAATAAAAAAATTTATTTCAAAATAGAAATATATTTAAAATTACATTTTTTATTTATTAGATTTCCTATTTAAATTATAATCGTGAATAGCAGATTGAACTTAGTATAGATTTATTTTAAAATTTTATATAATTTTTGTCATGCTTAATTTTTTTTCTCCTTAATTGGTTTAAATTTGAGATATATAAATTTATTTATTATTGGTTTCTTTGATAGTCCAGCTAAGAAAATTAAAAAAATGTTTGAAAATGTCCAACTATTATAAATTAAATAAATAGGGTATAGTATATACCATACAACAATTCATTGCGAGATTGGTGCACATAACTTGCTTTGATTTTTGTTTTATACGAGACAGTCCAAAAACATGTGATTGTATAAGTCTCAACTTTTATTCTCCAATCATTCTGATTATACCTACAAATATTAATAATTATTCACCGAATTGTTCACTGGACCATTAATATGTAAATAAAATATTAAATATAGAACAATTCAAAAAATAGTTTTATATACTAAACCAATAATTATAAGATTTGTAAGCATACTAAATTACCAGGATATTTTAATTATCATCATAATATGCAACAATATAATATATTTTGATAGTAAAAATATAGGTTGTATAATTTTATTTTACTGTTAAATTTAACTTAAGTATACAAAATAATTAAATTTGAATCGAAATGGGATTAAATATGTACAAGTTTTTAGATATTTTAATATGCTCAAATAAAATCGGAGATAGTTTGAGAGATGTTGTACATACAAAATACAAAATCATTTATTAAAAAATTAATTATTGCATAAAGAATTTGTCTATCTTATTATATATACAAAACCTTTTTCCGAATAAAATTTTATGTCATAAATTAATCATATTCCAAAAAAAACTGATGTAACATACATTAAAAAAAATGGCCTGAAAAAAATTATAATAATATTATAAAATGTACTTTAATGGGCCTGAAAATTATAATAATATTATACAATGTATTTTAATGGACCTAAAAAATTATAATAATATTATAAAACGTACTTTAATGGGCCTTACAGCCCAAACTGAGCAAAACCTGTAACCCTAAAAATGTATCCTCGTATAAAAAACATCGCCACCACTTAGTTTTAGCTTTCTTCTCCAGATTTGTAGGGTTTCTCCTAGTTACTGCTCAATCCCAGAAGCATCAATATGGTAAAGCCTCTCTTCTCTCCTATAATCATATTAATCATCACTATCTCATACTCTAAATTGTATCTAAATCTCAATTAAATTTCAAATTTTTTGAATCATTTTAATAATCATTGTTATATGAACAGCCGTCACACAAATCGTTCATGATCAAGAAAAAATTAGCTAAGAAAATGAGACAGAACAGACCTATTCCACACTGGATTCGTCTTCGTACTGACAATACCATCAGGTTTGTTCAATTTATTTGTAGCTTCAATTTTAATTTAATCGATTAGAGTTTAAATTAGTGAATTGTGTTTGGTTCTTTGGTTAGGTACAATGCTAAGCGTAGACACTGGCGTAGAACCAAGCTTGGATTCTGAGAAGTTATTTTTACTTATTGCAAAAGCTTTGATTTTTTCCTAAAACACTTTAAGATCTTATGTTTCTGAATGTTCTATCGAGTTTTACTTACTGTAGTAACTTTTTTGAGTTGATTTCGAAATTATTTTGGTTAAGTGTGATATGTAGTTTGTAATGGCTCGAACCGCTGCACCAATGTTCTTTGAATGGCTTATGTTCCATGGCACCAAACACATTAAACTGGCTTATGAACACAAACTGAAAAATCAGACATGTTTTATTATGAAAAAATCAGACATGTTTCGTTACTTTTAAACTTCAACAAACACTTAGAAAAACTCATTGACTTGTTTGGAATTTGGATGATTAAAAATTTGATAAATATATGTTCAAAATAATTTAAAAGGTTATGAATTATTTTTATGTTTTTTGAATATTTCCTAAAATTATACCCAATTGCTCAAATCTAAGATTCATTCTTTTGAGTTCTTATTTTACATCTCAATTTATTAAATGTTTGTAGTAAATACAAAGACAAACAAAATTTACCATGTTTTTTTTATAGTATATTATGTTGATATTACATTTTTTTTATAAATACAAAAAAAAGTTAATTTACGATGATCACGATTTAAATATTTTTTGACACACACTTTCTATATGTACAATATTTTTTTATGATAAACAAGTTTTCTCCAACACGAGATTACAACGGACAATTTTATATGTACACGCTAAAATCTTTTTTAAAAATTTACTTCCGTTATAATAAACTTCATTTTCTAGGTTTCAAATCTTAAATCTAAAATTTTTAAACCTTTAACTAACTAATATGTTTTGTTGTTTGGTTTCCTCTAGTGTTTGGATTCTTAGTTCTTACATAATAATCGAAGAAAAAAATACAAGCCCACCCAAAATTACATATACAACGGCGAATACACGTTTCTTAAAATTACACACCAAAGTTGAACACAAGATATTGCACTAAGAGAAATGTAATAACAAGGAACTAGTCAATAATATTATAAAAACATCATTTTAAGTTGACAAAAAATAACCTTTCAAATTCACTTGCTTTGACATTTCACAAAAGTAACATTATTCAAATCAAGCCGGCTAAGTAATAAACCACTAGACTCTCCTCTATATATACAAGACACAAATTTAGAGTTCCATTGGTGTTGTTATAGTCTAAACAATGTGGAGATTCTTTATAGTGATGTGTCTTCTAAGTTTGGTCGGAAGAGGAAACTCAGGGAGACCATTGTTATGGAGGAAAGATTTAGAAAGATTGTATAGCTTACAAAACCAGCTTCAACGAGGTTTGGTTCCTCCATCAGAACCTTCTCTATGCCACAATAGACTTAACACTCTTTCTCATCCAGAAGTTTATTCTACTCAAACTTATGTTCTTTGTCCTTGATCAATACTTGTTTCTATCTTTGACAGTGATCTATTTATCTTCTATGTCGAATGTTAAACATAATTCATAGTTGTATTTGTTTATAGTTTGATTCGAGTAATCCATGCATGATCAAGATTCATACGATGCATGTATGTATAATATACTCAGGATGGTTGGCCATAATATACTTTTTTTGGTCGGTTATGAGATTTATGTTTTGGTCTTTTGGAATGTATTAAGAATAAGTAATAAAACAATTTCATTATTAACTTAAATTGTTATTTTCTATATTTAAAATGGTATATGTTATTCTTGAGGAAAATAAATGTTC
Organism: Leavenworthia alabamica; assembly: GCA_000411055.1. Taxonomy (NCBI): domain Eukaryota; kingdom Viridiplantae; phylum Streptophyta; class Magnoliopsida; order Brassicales; family Brassicaceae; genus Leavenworthia; species Leavenworthia alabamica. The sequence continues at coordinate 36,565 of KE157572.1, forward strand.
AACTGTTTTAAGAATATGCTATGAACAATGATAACATTTTTAACATTTTTTAAAGGGTTTTTAATTTAAATTGCAAAAGAAATTGAGAGATAAAAGCTTTAATAAGCATAGAGATATCTTGATTTTTGAGAAATTACCGGGTTAATAGATTAGAGAACAATAAGAGAAATAAGAATCCACTTGAGATAGACTAATAGACCCAGAGACGGATCTAGAACATAATTTTACCAAACGCAAATAAAAAAATTTAGAAACCGATAATAATTAATTAAAAATTACAAAATAAAAATTCAATACAAATTAAACCAATTTTTAAAATTTTAAGAGTAGTAAATGCATCACCCTTACAAGCCTCGGCTCCGCCCCTAGATAGACCACAACCACCTCGGGCTCAATAACCACGGTTTCCACATTTTCTAACCAGCCGAGACCCGACCCGACCCGTAACAATATATTGACTAAAGTGATAAGTATTTTAACCTATTTATGCTTTACACTAGGGTCCGGACCTGTCTCCAACGGTTGTCCGTTGCATTTCTTGAACTTGATGGTTTAAAATGATGTAACATTGTATTGCATTGATATGTGAACATATATTCACTTTTGCAGCATGAAAAAAATAATAGTGGCAGTGTAACAAAGAAGCTAGCACAAGTCAACAAGTTAGTGGATGACTTAGATAACATTTAGTCAAAGTATTAATCATAATCTAAACTTTGGCTTCTTAATTAAACTAGGAAACGGCGTCTCTATTTAATTATTTTTACAGAAATAATCAAAATAAAACTTAGAGTTAATTAATTGAGTTGAAAAACAAAAATGTCTTTAAGGAGTGAACGGAATAGGTCAGGAAACCTATTATAAATTAATATAGTCAACTAAGTATATTATTTCTATAAACTTCATTCAAAACCGAACCAATATAATCTTTAACGGAATATAATATATTTTAAAAACTGAAAAAACTCGAACCGAACCAAACCAAATTAGACCGAATAGCCAAATGCTTATGACTTCTATCATGTTAAGACAAAATTCAAAAACACAATAATTTATGTTTTGTATTTTTTTGTGATATAATAATTTAAATAAACAATATACAAATACAACAACTAGAAATATAAACTCACATTCTTAACCCCCAAACTTTTAAAATGAGCAGATCACAACCCTATACAAAAAGGCAAATGGACATAGATTTTGGCATATTATATCAATCATCGTGTTAACCGGAGATTCCCTCCTAGCTCGATCGGTACCAGAGGCACAAGTGAATGAAGAACATCGGTTATCTGCGGCCGGTAACTCGGTTCTGGCTGCACACACAACACAGCTATGGCTGCTACCTACAAGAGGAATCAACAGTCTTGATTAAACAATGTACAAATTCAATCTAACCGGTTTAAACCAATTTGATTCAAAACAAGATGAAATTAAACCGGTTCTATCTCGAAAACCAAACCTGGTATAAATGCTTCAAATCCATTGTATCTTTAATCACTGGATCAACAATGTTCGGAAGCTTCGATTTATCGGTAAGTTGTGGCATTGCCTGTGTAATCAACACATCTATAAATTATAAACCGGTTCAAAACCAAAACATTTTGTAAAATCAGTATTAATACATACCCAAGTTACAAGAGATTGACATTGAGATGGAGTCAATTTCTCAACTGGCCTTCTACCTAACAAGAGTTCAAGAAGAACAACTCCAAATGCATAAACATCACTCTTATCTGTTAATTTTCCTACAAAAAAATACGGAAACATTTTCATCGAAACAAACCGGTTATTTAAGATCAAATATGAATAACTAATCCTTGCGAGAGAGTGAGATTATTATGTGCTACAGATCCTAAACTACGAGAACAATCTTGGTACCGGGTTTAACACATTTTATCAAATATTTGGATCAAATGGCTCGGTTCTAGAACTCAATAGAGAGAAGCAGAGCATGGTAACTCAACTGGTAAAGACTTCTGAAGTAATTCATTCAGAAGTCACCAATTCGAATCACGAACTAGGAGAAATCTCTTTTCCAAGGAAGAAGAATTTAACCTGGTGTGTTTGTCACACTTGTAAGAAATAGTATCTTTGAGTTTGAACTTCTAGTATTTTTATAAACTATAAATAGAGAGATATTTTCGTCTCAAAGAAGATCCGAAAATCTCTTAGAGCTACCGTGAAAGACTTAATCGCTTAGTTCCTCTTCTCTTAAGTCTTTTGTATCCTTTAATCTTGGGGGAAAACCCTAATTCTTGTTCTATATTCTTCATTTGACTCTTTCATTAATATAAGCTTACACTCGAGAAACTATATTTCTTGAGATCCAAGAAATCCTAATACTTAGGAAGGTGAAACCTGAATACTAGGTTCAACAAACAAGTTAGGGCAAAAGTACCATCTAGGAGATATTCCGGAGCAACATAACCAAGTGTCCCAGAGAGTTTAATACTGTTCTTGCCGTGGACATCAAGCGACACGGCAAGACCAAAATCTGAAATCTGCATTGTTGTAAGAGGCCAGCATAATATGATCAGAAACATATCATGACAAGTTCAAGAACCAAGAACCAAGAACCAAGAACCAATAACAGATTCTAATATAGTATTTATACCTTGGCATTGAAGGAAGAATCAAGAAGAATATTCGATGATTTCAAATCCCTGTGGATAACTTGTGGATGACAATGTTCATGAAGATACTCTAATCCTCTACAATCAAGCATAGCAAAAACCGGTTTATTGGTTTAAAGAGACTAAACCGGTCTAGGAGTTGAAAGAAAATGTCGGTTATTTATTTATTTATACCTAGCTATATCAAGAGCAATCTTCATACGCACATGCCATGTTAGAGCTGATCCATGACAAGGTCCTAGTACAATTAATTATATAAAACCAATAAATTAGTCTACGCTTCTAAACTCGATATAATATCCAAAAGAGGAGTGGACATAAATCCGAAACCGAATCTGAAATCCGAGAACTGATTCAAAAAGTTCGAATCGAAACCAAACCGATTTAGGTGCTAAAACCGATCGGTTTATAGATTAAGTATTTTTTGGTGTTCGGTTTCGGATTTGGATTTTGGTTTTTTGGTTTATCCGAAATAACCGAATCATAGAAGGATTTTTTGGTATTTTTATTTTTTGGTTCGGTTTTTTGAGGATTTCGGATTTTTTTGGATTTTCGGATTTTTTTTGGATGTCGGATCGGTTTTGATTTCCGATAATTTTTTATTTATACAAAACCGAACTGAAACAAAAAAATCCAAAGCAAAACCAAACCGAATTAAATCGGTATGTGTTCGGTTTTTAATATCTTTCACTTAGGTTATCCAAAAATCGAAAATTTTGAACAGAATTCCAATGCCCAACCCTAATCCGAACCAGAATATACCATTTTGGATCAAACAAGATTAATAAAATAAAGCCTTACAAAATATTTTTACCATGTAATTGTTCATCTAATGATCCTTTCTCCATAAGCTCATAAACAATAAAACTCGAGTTGATTTCACTTGCAAAACCTAACAATGATATAATATTCGAATGCTGGAACTTGCTTAACAAGTCAACTTCATTCTGAAAATCTCCAAGAACAAAAAAATCAATTCAAGAATCATAAAACTAAAAAAACCAAACATAGATTCTTACTTGAAACTCTTGTTTAGCTTCTTGACTAATGTTTTGGATCTTTTTGATTGCTGCTTTTGAATTGTTATCAAAAAAAGCTTTGTAAACACATCCGAAACCGCCTTTTCCGATTACATTACTGTCTTTAAAACCACTTGTTGCTTTCTCAAGTGTCTTGAAATCAAAACATTGTATAGAACTTTTGTTTATTGATGTTCTTGTTTGAGTTTTGATTGAACTTAGTCTTCTCATAAATAATGTAAATGAGTTCCCACTCTCAACATCTTCATTTGCAAAAAAATTTCATAAAATTTATTAGAATCAATGAATAATATTTATCATTTTTTTAATTTTTTTTAATAATATTTAAAATTTATTAAAATTTCATAAAATAATGTAAATGAGTTCCCACTCTCAACATCTTCATTTAAAAAAAATTCATAAAATTTATTAGAATCAATGAATAATATTTATCATTTTTTTAATTTTTTTATACACTCTAAATTATTATAAAATAAAATTACCTGAATTATTATAAAATAAAATTACCTAAATTATTATAAAATAAAATTAACTGAATTATTATAAAATAAAATTGACTGAATATTATAAAATAAAATTACCTGAATTAGTAATGGATTTGGATGATTGGTTAAGTTTATAAACCCAGAAGACAAAACAAAACAAGAGTATAAAGACAAGAGAAGAAGAGCTTATTATGAGACCAATCATAAGTTTCTTATGAGCATGTTCTTGATCACTTCCCATTTGGATTCCTGTCACAGAGTATAGTTTTTTGAGATTCTGAATCAAACCCAAGTTTCAAAAATCAAAATTTAAGAAGATAAGGAGAAATTTTATTTTATTTTATTTATAAAAAAAAAAGACAATGAGTGAGTAGGTAATAAATAGCATTTAATTAGGTAATAAAGAAAACAAATTTGGTTTTGGTTTTTCGAAATTCGAGGATACATTATACATAGATCAAATCTAAAGACTCAAAAAATTAAATATATAAAATGAAGTCAATGAAGAATATTATATTACCAGTAGAGTAAGAAGTAGTCATTGAAGTATACACTGGAGCTAAAGAAGATGAAGAAGAAACAATTAATAATTTAGTAGTAAGTAAGATCTTTACATGAAATAGATATTGAAGATGAAGAAGAAGCTTCTTCATTAATATTATTATTATTATTTTTTTTTTTTTAATAAAAGTTTGGAATAGATTTATAACTTTAAAGACTTTTTTTTCTGGGTTTTGAGATTCTTGAGAAAGTGAAATGAACTATCGCTTTCTATATTGCTGTCTTCTTGAAATCTATTTTTATGAGAGATGAAAGGAGGGAAAGAGAAAATGAACATTTTAAAGAAAAAGTTGACTTTTTTTATTTCTTAACCATTAATGATTTTTATTTTATGTATATAAAAAGTAATTTATGAACTAACGAGGAAAGATTCGAGCGAACCACATATTTTTTTAGTCTAAATTAGTTTTGGGTATTCGGTTTGATTTGTTCGGTTTACCGAAAAACGAACTAGATCGGTTTTAAGTTATAGGTGAGTAAATCGATCGGAACTTTTTTATTTTTAATTTGGTTTTCGATTNACCTAAATTATTGTAAAATAAAATTACCTGAATTATAATAAAATAAAATTACCTGAATTATTATAAAATAAAATTACCTGATTATTATAAAATAAAATTACCTAAATTATTATAAAATAAAATTACCTGAATTATTATAAAATAAAATTACCTAAATTATTATAAAATAAAATTAACTGAATTATTATAAAATAAAATTGACTGAATATTATAAAATAAAATTACCTGAATTAGTAATGGATTTGGATGATTGGTTAAGTTTATAAACCCAGAAGACAAAACAAAACAAGAGTATAAAGACAAGAGAAGAAGAGCTTATTATGAGACCAATCATAAGTTTCTTATGAGCATGTTCTTGATCACTTCCCATTTGGATTCCTGTCACAGAGTATAGTTTTTTGAGATTCTGAATCAAACCCAAGTTTCAAAAATCAAAATTTAAGAAGATAAGGAGAAATTTTATTTTATTTTATTTATAAAAAAAAAAGACAATGAGTGAGTAGGTAATAAATAGCATTTAATTAGGTAATAAAGAAAACAAATTTGGTTTTGGTTTTTCGAAATTCGAGGATACATTATACATAGATCAAATCTAAAGACTCAAAAAATTAAATATATAAAATGAAGTCAATGAAGAATATTATATTACCAGTAGAGTAAGAAGTAGTCATTGAAGTATACACTGGAGCTAAAGAAGATGAAGAAGAAACAATTAATAATTTAGTAGTAAGTAAGATCTTTACATGAAATAGATATTGAAGATGAAGAAGAAGCTTCTTCATTAATATTATTATTATTATTTTTTTTTTTTTAATAAAAGTTTGGAATAGATTTATAACTTTAAAGACTTTTTTTTCTGGGTTTTGAGATTCTTGAGAAAGTGAAATGAACTATCGCTTTCTATATTGCTGTCTTCTTGAAATCTATTTTTATGAGAGATGAAAGGAGGGAAAGAGAAAATGAACATTTTAAAGAAAAAGTTGACTTTTTTTATTTCTTAACCATTAATGATTTTTATTTTATGTATATAAAAAGTAATTTATGAACTAACGAGGAAAGATTCGAGCGAACCACATATTTTTTTAGTCTAAATTAGTTTTGGGTATTCGGTTTGATTTGTTCGGTTTACCGAAAAACGAACTAGATCGGTTTTAAGTTATAGGTGAGTAAATCGATCGGAACTTTTTTATTTTTAATTTGGTTTTCGATTCGGTTTAATTTGAATTAATATTCGGTTTATGCGCTTAATCGAATAATAGTCAAAAATCATGTTTCGGTTCGGTTTAAATTATAATAAAATCAAACCGTTTAAACCGAATAAACCGAATACCCAAAACTACTCTAAATTAATCTGATTTTTTTTCCAACAAATTAATAGAATTAAACGAATCAAATTATATGGTAATTAGATAATTTAAAATTAAAATTTGCCGTGTATGTATAATCCACTTGTATATGTATACAAACATCATGTATACATCACAAAAAAAAACTCCTCAAGACACACATAATTATTACATGGGCCTGTCTGAAAATAAATTTGGGCTCTAGACAAACTAAACATAAATGAACATAATTTTGTTGGCCCATTTAATAGGACATTTTCGCAGAAGTTATATAAACTTTTTTTACAACTAAATTGAGCAAATGATCCGATTTGGTTATTTAGTTTTACGCATAGAAAAATCGCTCAAATATTCTAAAAAATTAATTGAGTTTTGGATTGATTTTTTCTAATCAGTTTGTTCAGAATCCAAATATATTTTTTATAATTATTTAGATTTAATTAAGTTCACATATTTTATTTAACAAAAATATTTAAAAATAGACGAAAATAACTAAAAATATAAAATATAAAAATTTAACGTTATTTGTAATCAAAATAATAAAAAATTTAAAATATCTGAATATTATAAAAAATATATAATTATTCAAAATAGTTAAATGTATTCAAAATATCCAAAAATATTCAAATATAATTAACTTATATCATATATAAAATATGTGTGTTTCTAAAAGTTTTTATTAGAGAAAAAAGATACGCAATTAACATATATTAAAATAGAAAAAATGATTTTCATAAATCAGGAAATAAATGAAAAATAATATAATATAATAATTATAAGAAAGGCTCTAATATAAACGAGTCCCTTCACATCACAATCTCAATCTCTTCTTTATCTTTTCCATTTTCTCTAACCTTTTCACTTTCTCTCTCGCCGCTGCTTTAATCTAAAGCTTTCACAGACTCAATTCAATTTCGATTCAATGAGAACAATATCTCACAAAAATCCAATGGATGAGTGGGTAGCTACAGCTTTAACAGACGACGACATAGTTGTTGAGCTTCTTATCCGGCTTAAACACGCCGGAACTGTTAAATCTGAGAATACCACGACGAATCTACCTCTGTTTCGTTGGGGTTTTCGTCAACGAAGGTCTCGACCGTCGAGATTAGGTGTCAGAGGTTATGTTAAGAAGGAAATGGATTCGGCTAGAGCTAGTCCGATGACTCCTTTATGTTGGAGCGGCGGATCTGGTAGTGGTGGATCTACATCTCCTTCTACTGATTGTTTTGAGGATACTAGTCGTCAAGCTAGCTGTTCTACATCTAATGGATCCGGATCTAAGGTATGTTGTTACTTCTTCATTCTCTTTGGTTTTGGTTCCGATCTCGCAATTGCGGCGACGGTTTCGATTTTTTCGTTTTGTTTTCCTTTCTCCGTCGACCAGAATTAGTCTTTCTGGTGACGTCATATGTCGTGTTGTTACGTAAGTCGACTTCGGCTAAAACGCTGACGTTTTTATCAGTGACAGTCTTCTTTCTTTTTCGAACGTCTGAAAAGTAAAATTGAAAATTACCGTTTTGACCATAGGGATTAAGACGTAGAAACCTTCGGTTATGGTAAATTACGGATCTATAAACTCTCGTATAGAGTCAAAGCTTCTTTTTAGTTAAAATGTTTTTTATTTTTTTCTCAAAAATGTTTTTTAATTTTAATCTTCTTTTTTGGTATTTTGCACGATTATTGAGTTAAATATAATTTTATTTTCAGTAAAATTTTGAATCCATTCAATCTGGGATTATATTAAATGTAAAATATTAAGTCATTAATTTTGTAATCCATTTAAATTAATGATTTATTTATTTTCGTTAATTTTTAAATCCTTTTTGGTAATTTGCACGATTATTGGGCGTGACTTTATGCTTTAGAGAGTTAATAATCATATGATACTTTTTTAATTGTGAAATCGTCTTATACACAGTAAGGTTAATTTCATAAACCGGTGTAAATTAGCCGGTTTGGGGACTGGTTAAGTTTTGTTTGTATTTGATCCCATAAATTAAGGGGGACTACAATGATGTTGTGATAGAATTATACATTGAAAACGCTGTCGTTTAAAGAGGTGGGAAAACGAGTAAATATTGTCGGATGTCACGTGATTTATAAGTGTGATGATGGACACTGTCACATGATGTTGCCACGCCACGGAATTATCATGATTATAAAATTAATTATTATATATATTATTTTTAAATTTCGTTAGCTTTTACTTTTCACCTTTTTGTTTTGTTTATAAATAAAAAAATCTATTCACTTTTGAATTAATTTTTTAATTAAATTTTTTACAGACAATAAATGAAATCAACAGCTCTTGTTCAAGGAGATCAAATAAAAACAAGGTATAATAAATATTCTTATTATTTTTTAAATAATCTTTGTTTATGTCGTAATCGTATTTTTAAATTATTTAATCAGAAAATTTCAAATGTGGAAGCAAAATATGAGGACCGAATTGCAAAAAACCAAAGTTTAAAGAGAATTAAGGTATGATTTTATCAATCTCTCTTTAAACCATACGTTTAAATCTGATATTGAAATCTGAATAAGATTATTATTGTTTTATTATTATTATAGATTGAGTATTCAAATCATAGCAAGACGAATCTGATTAGTAAACTTGAGTCACGTAAAAGGAAACGTGAAAACGAGAAAAAGAGTTTCTTCATCGTCCCTGATTTGAATATGATACCTAACGAAGGAGACGAGACGTTGTATGGTACAAGTTAGTTTTTTTTTTTTTTTATGTATAAGTGGTCGGAGATCGGAGTAAGAGAGATCACCGACAGTGAATGACTTCACTACTCGAAGATGGGTTTTATAAAGAAAAAAAAAACAGAAGAATGAATGTAATAAGCGGATTACAGCTAGTATTATTCTCGTTTTTTTTTTATTAAAAGACTTTATATGGTAAAATTATATTCTTGTTTTTGCTAGACTCTCAATTTTGTTTTTTAGTTAGTGCTAAATTAAATAAAAATATAGGCGACATAATTAATTTTATTTTTTTTGTGGTAAAATAGTCTTTTTGTTTTTTTTACATAAATTTTTAAGAAATTAAGTTCGGTTGTTTTTTATTCTTAAATTTGTTTGCATTTCAATGGGCTTCTATGTTTATTACATTATATTGGGCCTTGTGGTTTCTTAATGGGTTATATTGGGCTTTTATTTTCACTTGTAATGTTTGGACCTCATGAAATAATATGGTTTGCAGATTTAAAAGAAAAGGATTCGTTAGTTTTTGTTTAGAGTTTAGAAGTCTCTTGTACACATTATTGTCATTTTGTTAAGTAGCTAATGCATTGCTTTTGGATTCTCCATTTATTATTTTGGATTTAGATACTTTTTTTTTATATTTGTTTTATGGATGATAGAGTAGAGAACGATTCAATTCGGAGAAAAAATAAAGTCAAAAGTTAGGTCCAATTAATTCGGTACACGAAGAAAAAAATAAAATAAAATCCTAATACCACTAAATTAACTTTGATTTTCACATTAAAATTAATTTAAGAGAAAATTACCATTTAATAATTCAATTGAATTAAAAATTAAATTATATTTTTGAAAAATAATGTACTTTTGTCCCATAAACTATAAATAATGGTATTACAAAAAATTACTCTATAAAAAAATGTCGATTGGATCGTCTAAATTAAAATAAAAAAAATTGGTCAACTAAATAACAAAAAATATACTTTAATGTATAAATAATAAAATCCTACACCTCTAAGCTAAACTACATAGGCATTAACAACTATAATTAAAAAAATCATTTTAGGTATACTAATGTCCATTTAATTAATAACATTATTATTGTCTCTCTCATTACAACCTTAACAAGTTTTGTAATAAGAAAAAAAAACATGATCACTTTAGTTTGATATAGTTCAAATATAAAATTTCATATGTAAGTATAACTAGTTATGTTGTCCAAAAAAAAAGTACAACTAGTTAAAGTGTTTTGTCTCCTTAGAGAGTTCTTGTCTTGTTATTAACTTCTTGAATGACCATTGTTAAATCTAACATCATTGTTGGATACTACTCCATGTTACTAAACCATAATGGATCTTAAATAATATGAGTAACAAAAAAAACTATGAGACAAGAGATAAAGGTATATAAATTAGTCATGCTTACAAAAACAAAACAAGTTTCTTTTTTAAGATTCCCAGTTAGGTATATTAGCTGTAGCTTCATTAATCATTGACACCAATGTAACCTGCATTGAGTTAAGCCACACTTAATGATCATGACTATGCAATAAAAAATAAATAATTGAAAGATGATTTTCGAAGATATATTGCATACCACGCTCTCCGGGGCACCTCGCGGAGGCAATGTGAGATTTCTTGGTGGTGGTTTATTACCGTAAGATCGCTTATCGAATCTCCATTCTCCCATCTTTCCGATCATCATATTACCCTATACCCATAAAACATAGTATAAAAACTATAGGTTATATATCTAATATCTTCTTTAAATTTATTTTTATGATTTATGTACCTTCATGTCGAAATCACAGCCATAAGTGTAATGTATTATGTATGTCTTCTTTGATTCAGTGTCCCAAGGAGGCTACACCAACATATAAAAAAACATTACTTTGTTATGTTCCAAAACTATGAAACCTTATTGTATTCTATATAAAGTCATTACCTGAATCATGAAGTCTTTGTGTAGAATGTTACTCACACCATGTAATGCCGAAGAAACCGCATATGCATACCTTATAATATAAAGACAAATTAATCAAAATTATACATAAAGAACTTTGAAGGCAAAGTAATGAAGAGAGAAATATTACATTTCAAGAACCCAACCAAAAGTTTTGTCTGTTTCTTGATCATTCTTCATAGCCAAAGAAACATTCATCCATGTTGGTGCAATTTTCTTCAATGCATTCTAATTAACAAACAAAGAAAATATTTAGTTGAGATAACACCAAATCGTATATTTCGATTTGGTGTTATCTTCCTATAATGTAAGGTCAGTGTAAAGACTTTGATTAGTGATGTGATTAGTATTATACCTTAGTGACAATCACAGGAGAGTTTCCGATAGGATCGATTCTTGATATTGGACCATTCCTCGTGGGGAAGAATTTACGGAGAATCGATTCATATTTCTTTGGTTCAATGTAGAAAAAAGGAAATGCTGCTCCGCGATTGCCTCGGGCTAGGTTTGGTATCGGTTTAACTATGATATGATCAGGTTCCGCCATGAGAATGTAACTTACATGATGATCAAGAAATGAAGAAAACATTAGCATCAAACGATAAAATTACGGGGTATAATTAAGTAAGTTATGAAAATAAGGGATTGAAAATGTAAATGATACATACTCTTCCTCAATATGTGCTTGTTGAAGCCATTGCACAAAAGCCCAAGGCCTATTTAAAACTACATATCCCTGAAAATATATATATATTTATACCATAAGCATTTTTTTGTGTTATTTATATATTTTTATAAATGACTAATATATTCACATTCTATATATCAACAAAGACGGCTATGTTAATTAGAATAAAATTTAAATAGAACAAGAACATTTATAACTTGCACTGTTTTGATAAAATCAAATACATAATATATATAATACAATATTTAAGATTGGTTTAGTTTTCAAAAATATTTTCAAATTTCAAAAATAAACCTCATCAAAATTAAATAAATAATAACATTTTATGCAAAAAATGAAATATTCATCAACAATATATAATTCAAAATTAAAATAATAAATTTATAATTCTTTAATCAATAGTTTTATGCAAAATGATATATTCATCAACAATATATAACTCAAATTAAAATTAATTAATTTATAATTATAATTACAGCTAGTAATTATTAATCAATAGTTTTATGCAAAAATGATATATTCATCAACAATATATATATGTCAAATATGGTAATTAATTAATAAATATATACAATGGAGACAATGAACCTGATCAACACCAGAAGGAAGAGGCTGAGCAACAAAGGTAGGAATCTCATCCATAAGCCCATCGGGTTGACCCGAATGCAAGATCCGAGTAAACCCACCCATCTCCGAACCATATCCATCTCTCAACCTATTATACCAATAATACATAATCCGACACTGCCACGTGCTATAAACTGAGTCTGTAGCCGTCACCGCCGTATGAAACAATCTCTTTGTCTTCTTTGACCGAGTCTTAACTGAATATCTGACGTCATCTTCTTCTGAAGATCGACGACCAGGGAGGTCTTGCCGGAGAGGACGGTCATCGGAGACTATGTAGTTGTATCTTATTATTAGAAATAGTGATAGAAGCATGAGAATTGGGAAGAAGAACTTGTTAGGAGAAGCCATTTTTTTTTTGAGGACTAAGTTAAAAATTTATTCATGTGAATATGTATTTTTGGTTATTTATAATATATAGTTTCTAGGGTTGCCTTCGTATTTCCCCCTATACTATGACCTGTTCTGCAAATTCCCCCCAAACTTGAAATATCTTGATTTTTTTCCCTGTACTATAAAGATTCTGCATAATTAAACCCATACTTTGAAATTCTGCATAATTAAACATATTTATTAATTGCGATTAGAAAGTATAATTGGTGTTTTAAAAAATAGCGGCTGGTTTATGAAAGTAACTAAATCAGATTTAGTTAAACTAAACCAAGCAATTTAACCAAAAAACAAAAATAAACCAGTTTGAAAAATCCCAAATCGACAAAATCAATTGCGCTTAGGGTTTGTAAATAGAGCGATGAGAAACTGAAAGTATGACCAGACGTGAGACGATGAGCAAATGAGCAGATACGATGAGAAGCAGAGACGGAAATGTTTTCTAGGTTGTTATGCTTATGTTTTCTCTGTTTTTGATCTATTTTGCTTATGTAATTGTAGTATTCTCGACTACTATGTATGCAACTCTATTTTAGAAGACTTTGATTAACTTTTGTTTTTTTCTCCAGTTTATTTTTTAATTCAACAATGACTGATAGCTAATATTTAAAACCAAAAAGAGTTAGATCATGTGGATAAACTTGACGAATGTTTAGCCATGTGCTGATACAGTGAAAACAAAGAAAATCCTGCAAATCTTAGAATAGTTGACGAACCTGCAAACCTGCTAGTAACCAAAACACAAAGAAAATCTGCAAATCTGAATATATAAAACCTGCAAACATAAAAAAATCGTGAAATACATAGACTTTGATTAGAAAAATCTTGAATTCATTATGTATCTAAATCAAAACAAACAAAAAATCTGAGGGTGCACATCATGTAATCAAAACAAAAAAACAAAACAAATTTTTTTAAAAACCAAGTCTCAGGCTTCTCTGCAATCATCCTCACAATACGTTGTCATCGTCTCTCCTCTCCTTGTCACAATTTCTCTGCAATCGTCTCTGCTCGAACACTCGTCTCACCCTCAATTCTGCTCACACTCGATTTCCAAAGGAAATCACAAACCACAAATCGGAGGTTTTCAAAAAAAATTTTTGTTTGGTTTAGTTTAATTAAATCTGGTTTAGTTATTTTTATAAAGCAAACGCTATTTTTCTTGAACGCCAATTATAATTTCTAATCGCAATTAGTAAATATGAGTAATTATGCAGAGTTTCATAGTGAGGGTTTAATTGTGCAGAATATTCATAGTATATGGGGAAAAATAAAAAAATTGTAAGTTTAGGGGGAATATTGCAGAACCGTCATAGTACAGAAAGAATTACACAGTCAACCCTAGTTTCTATAATTACAGAAGTAGTTCAGTTTTATAAAAAGTCGTCTCTTGTTGTGTAATTAAAAAAAATGATAAGTAGTTGTAAGAAAGTGGTGGTCCCCACAACGTTCTGGTCTTTGTTTTCTTTATTACTATGAATTATTATGATTTTATAAGTTTATAATTGTTATTTCTTTACTATTATTGTAACCATAAATTTATTTGGACAGTATTACTATTTTTATGTTAGGTAAATGATAATTGTATCTTTTTAAGAGAATTTGTTTTTGTTATATACATAACATAGTAGATTTATAATGGATTTATATAGTTTTGTCTTACAATATATATAGTTTAGAGATTTTTTACATTTACTAAAAAGATAATAAGTTTTTACCGCTATTAAATATTTATTTTATTTTATTTTGTTATAAAAATGAAAATATCATAAAACATTTATATTAAAAACTTAAAACAATAAATAAATTAAAAACAAATTTAAAATTTTAAAATTACAAATATTATAAAACATATAGAATATTCAACTTTTTTGATAGTATAAGAATCCGAATTCTTATTTATTGGATCCGTTTAAAAACTATTCGAATTCAAATTTAGATATTTTTAAAAGTAAAGTGTATTTAGATATCAGATTTATTTTACAAAAATAGATTAAAGTTGAATATACAAAATTAAAATCGGATATTTGAATTTTTTTATAGGTCGGATCTTGGTCCAATTTTTTCTTTTTATTAAGCTGATTTGAATATGATGAATCCATCATTATACTATCCAACTCCGCATCGAAACTATTGGTCGGATAAATTTCATCGAGTGTGTTTGTATTTCATTTTTTTTTGTTATTGATATAGGACTTTGGAGGTTTTGTGTTAGTAACTCTAATGCTGTTTGTTTTCTTAGTTAAATCTGAAGTTTCTGATTGATTTCTTGGATTCAGATTTGGTTATTGAAATCTGTTGATGTGGTTATAAAAATGGAGAAGAAATTAACTTATGTTTTTTACAATGTTGTAAATTATGCTATATGCTATACGTACAACAAAGTATCATATAGTATATATACGATCATTTATAAAGAAATTATATGAATTTTTTTTATAATATATATATAATATGTTTATACAAATAATAAAATTAATTTTAAAATATAGTAAAAAATAAAGTTAAATAAAAAAAAAATCAATATGATATCTAAATAACTAATGAAATAAAAAAACTAAAATCATTATATTTTTTCAGGTAGTTATTGGACTTAAAACTAGGTAGTTTTTATTAAAATATATTAAAAAAATGTAAAAGTCATTGGACTTAAAAATGCGCAGTTTTATTAAAATATATTAAAAATACATAAATTATATATACATTACCATATATATACTGTTATACGGTGTATATACGATTGTATTATTGTTATTGTACAATTTTACTGTACATCGTAAATACAGTACGCTCTCTTACTATATAATGTATATATATTGTATGTACGACCATACATACCGTATTTTAGAATATTGGTTTGTACTTATCTAGGTTTATTTTGGAGAATGACACATTTTTTTATTGACATGTCATTATTATAACTTAGAACAGTCTTCTAATTAATTATGTGATTAGAATATTATTAGATCATATCTAATAATATTATTTTTTTATTATATGAGAAATTCTAATTCTTAGATTTTTATCAAAAGGTTTGATTGGTTACAAACAACAATATCATCATAATAATAGCTTAGAACAATTTGCAGATTTGGTACATCTAATAGATAATATGAAAATTTAAAGGCATGAACAAACATTTACTGCTTGTATATTAATATAGACTAGTTGACAGATTTAATGATTATAAATTTTAGAAAAATGAATACTTTCATAAATTTCAAACAAGCTAAGCAACATATCATTAGTTTGATTTAAAGCTTTGCATAAATTTAATCACATGCAGATTCAAAACACTATGAATCAAGGGATGTTGCACCAAATCGAATTGAATTTTTTAGCACTCCTTCGCTTACATGAATAAGAGAAATGACCATGTCATCAACATTCGGAACCAAAGCAAAGGAAGAGCCAACTCCAACAACTGGCTACTCCATTTGTAGTAGTAACATTGTGTTCGGTTTGTTCTCCCGAAGCTTCTTCACATGATTCAAACTCAATGTCGTTATCAATCTCTTGGACTGATCTAAATTCATAGCTCTCTTGGGTCAAGTACTTGGCACCACATTCAATGATATCAAAGTCGTGGTGTTCGATGCTAAATTCGTATATGACCTCTTTGTTGACGTAATGCGATGCCTCCATTGGTAAATGTAGAATGTAAGAGTGGAATATGAAAAGATGCTCCGTTTTCCATCTGGAGACATCATCTTTTATTTCGAATTTACCTTCAGTTGGATATCCATCGTCTTGAGCTATGGTCCGACGCCATAACAGATGGTGATAACCCTTTTCTTTGACTTTATTGTTAGGAGAAATCACAACACAAAATACAAAGTCGGTGTAAGAGATACCATTTTGTGAACGGATGGTCAAAGATTTACCTTGGACACGAAGATCAAACTCTCGAGGCACTTTTCTTCCTGGTAGGAACGTCTCTTTCTTATCAAACCTCGATCATCTGATAGTTGAATGTTGGATAATTACTTTTCTGGCTTGTTGGCTCAATTTGAAGCAGTTGATGAATTTGAGATGAGCAATTGAAGTGTTCAAAAGACAATATATAGTCTCTAATGATTCACAATCATCTGCATCTAGAGATATGAGCGAATCAGGGAGCTTTGGCAATGCTGTGAGTCTTTTACAACCAGATAAGATAAGAGAATTGATCTCGTGAAGATCTTTGATGCAATCTGGAATCCTTTTGATATCAGTATTCTTCATTTCTATATATTTTAAACTCGTGGGGAGATGTGTTAATCTCTTGAACTTTCTGCTGCCACCTATAAAAAGATACTCAAGATGAGAGCAAGTCTCAATTAGTGAAGGCATATCTTCAATTCCCGTACTATTTAAATATAGTCTTTTGACATTCGTTGACATTATTGGAATATTTCTCATTCTTGAGCATCCTCCCATAAAGACCCATACAAGGGATGCCAAGTTCATGTCTGCAGGAATGACTTGTAGGTTTATGCAGCCAGACACATTAAATGTAATTAGTTTATGAAGATGTGAACACGACGATGGAATCTCTACTAAACTCTTGCAATTACTCAAATCCAAATCCTTTAGGATTGTAGCATTTGAAAGATCGGGGACTTCCTTTAAATGAAAAGACCCTGACAAATTCATCTTCTTGAGATTCTTAAGCGGCTGATTATGTAAAAAAAACACATAGTCACAAAAAAAGTGTGTCACAATTTGAACATAAACTACATATTCATATATTTGAAAGTACAACACCAACCTGAGTTCCTTGCCACATGTACTCGAGCTGGCTACTTTCCATTTTGATTTCGACAAGATTTTCTGCACGAAATGAAGGAGGAAGACTCTTGCTTGGGTATGACTCCCAATTTAGTAACCTTAGATGACGTGGAAACTCCATTTCCGCAGGTATATGCATTATATAATTTCCATCATCTTTGCTTCTGTAAACTCTAAGGAATCGAAGATTAGGCATTTTTTTAAAAGCTTTATTGCTTATAGATACTTCACTGATACCAGATATATCAAAAGATATACCAACAACTTTCCTGGTACCCTAAAACCAAATTTCAAATAGAAGAAATTGTTAACACATTAGATATGATCAATTTATCTTTATCATATATGTAATGTAATGTATAAATCAATAAAACAAAGAATATAATAAATATAAGAAGAAGAAGAAGAACTTACTTTGGCATCTTCAAGTGCATCACAAATATCATCAACATCCATCAAGATCTGGCGTTCCAAAGTCTTTTGTTTACGAATGACTTTTCTACCAACTTGTTGTAGTAATCTGTGCATTTTAATTGTTTTTGAAATTGTAGATATCTCTATGAGAGATTTTCTTTCAAGGATTTTCAAGCCGTGTTTGACATCCAATTCACTGTTAGCGAACATACTTTTTACAAGATCACAATCTCCATTGTTGAAGAAGATCGCAACGAGGAGAAATAATGTTTTCTCATTCTCTTTTAAACTTTCATAGCCAACACTTAGTATGTCCATAATATCTCCATCGATAGTAGTTTCCAGCTCCCTCAAAACATATTCCCATTCTTCTTCATTCTTCCCATGTAAGGATGAACCCACCACTCGTAGACCCAACGGAAGCCAACCACAAAGGTGTGTTACACTTTCTGCAAGCTCTTTAAAACCATGACGTGGAAAGGTTTGTTTAAAAGCATATCGACATAAGATGTCGACAGCTTCATCAAAAGATGGAAACCCAACATGGTATATATTGTTGATACCATGTTGCTGTAAAAGCTCTTGGTTCTCTGTAGTAACTACAATCCTACTTCCATGACCAAACCATGTAGTTTCATTTGCCAACGCCGTTAATTGTTGTATATTGTTCACATCATCAAGAACGATGAACACTCTCTGCTTGCATAGCCTTTCTTCTATCACACTTAAATGACATATCCTCAAATCATTTTGGTTCAAAAGCTTTGAAAGAAATTGCTCTTGTAAACGCAACTTCAATCCATACTCATCAAGACCAATTGGGTACATTTCTCTAAGATTGTCCACAAAACAAGTAAGTTGAAATCTATAAGAGACTCGACTTTGTAAAGCTCTAGCAATGGTTGTCTTACCAATCCCAGCCGGACCAGTGATTGCAACCATCTTAACTCCATCATAATCTAAGTCTAGCAAAAATTCCATTTCGTTCAAATGAGCTTCAAGTCCAACCATGCCATCAAAATCTCTACATGGTGTAGCATTTAGCTTATCTGAAACATCTCTAGCAATTTTCTCAATCATTTCAGCTTCATTGTCCCTAAAAGAAAACACCACTTCCATTAGATAGTGACATATATAACATTCATGTTTCTAATATCCATTCATATATTCTCAATAATAATATATGACTAAGTATTTCTAAGATTCAATTAAAAACATTCGCTTAACTATTCTTATTTATCATAAAACATCAGTAACTATTTACTTTGCTCTCTAGTGATTATTACTACATAATAATAAGATTATTAATAATAATAATAATAATAATAATAATAATAATAATAATAATAATAATAATAATAATAATAATAATAATAATAATAATAATAATAATAANTAATAATAATAATAATAATAATAATAATAATAATAATAATAATAAATCATTAAAGACCAACCATCTAAAGAAGTCTTCTCCAGCAATATTGCCCACTTCTTTCAAAGCTTTACTCCATTTTAGTCTTTCCTCTTCCGTCTTCTTTGAACAAGTTTCATCGAAAACAACTCCAAAGTCTCCGGTTTGTTTCCGAACATGAGATGGATCAACTCCATAAAAGATAGTCATCACAATTTGTCCCATAACCTTTTTACACACCAATATTTCCACCAACTCATCCAAACACCAGCTTGAAGAAGCATAGTTCTTGGAAAGAATCACGATCGAGATCCTCGATTCTTTTATAGCTTTTACGAGTGAAGGGCCTATAGTTGCACTTCTATCAATCTTTTGATCATCAAACATAGTAATCCCATTGCGGTTAAACTGTTGGTGTATGTGACTGAGAAGTGTTTTACGGACATCAAAACCGTGGAAGCTTACAAAGACATTGTAGTTGTAGTTGAAAGAGGAAAAAGAAGAAGAAGAAGAAGCCATGAGAGACATACTCATAATCTGAGAAGTGGATGAAGATAAGTAAAAATCAAATATGTTGAAATTAATGTGTTTTTATAAAAGCCAAAGATATGGGGTCCTATAAAACGTGTTATATATTTGATTGGTTATGACAATAGTCAATGAATGAATTATTAATGCATGGTTATGTTCTGACTATGAGCAGTGTCTTAACAAAAATACAAATCAAGATGAGTCACACTGACACTTCGATTCTTTCATTTTCTTACTTTTGAAAATTTTCGTATTCTTGCGATTAATATATTAGGAGTAGCTCTTAGATCCATGATCACACGTAACTTTGAAGTTTCAAGTCAAGATCGGCTCCTTATGTGCATTATTACTAATGACTTTTGACATTTGAGAAAAACTTTAATTAATTGAAGAGATAATAAAGTATCTCTTTCTCTTTTTCATCACTTTTTTTTAGCTCTTGCATTCGGTTTGTTTTGTTTGGTTTACCGAAAATCGAATCGAACTAGATCGGTTTCAGTTTATTCGGTTTTAGATGAGTAAACCGAGTGGAATATTTTTATTTTTAATTCGGTTTTAGGTTCGGTTCGGTTTGAGATATTATTCGGTTTATTTGATTAACTATAAAAATCAAGTTTCGGTTCAGTTCGGTTTGAGATAATATTCGGTTTTTAGGTTATTTTTTTATTTATATTATTCATCTTTATGAATTAGAAAAAAAAAAAGTTTAGTGTATAAGAGTTAAATTAACATATTTTTCTTAATTTGTGTGAAAATATCATTGTTTTAGAAACATAGATAATATTATATTTAAAATTTTAATTATTATTATAGATTTATAGTAATGCAAAAATAATTTTTATTTATAATAATTTCACGATAAATATTTGTTTGATAAACATTTATAGACATCTCCATTGATAAGTTATCTTCACAACACTTGGATTTTTAACATATATTTCTCAAAGTTATAATATCTTTTGCAATGGATATTTTTTTCTGCAATATAAAACCACGACGAACAATTCTATCTTTTAATTTTTTTTTTAATCTTTTAATGTATAATAATTGTGTTATTTGGAGTTCAAACTCCACATCCTGCATAAACATTTTTTTTTTCGAACCAAAATCTTTAAAATTCAACTTAGAGACCAACCAACTTTAATCAATTCAAACTCTATAATGATACCTAATGTTGAAAAAATGAGTCAAAAAATAATTAATGCGGTCTAGTGTTTTTTTTTAACTAGTCCCCGTTGATAAGTTTTCTATGCAACACTTAGATTTTTAACAGATAGTTCTTCACGTTACCATATCTCTTACGATAAAAAAAAATTTGTTTGCAATACGAAACCACGACGTAGAATTATATTTTATGCATATTGTAACCTCTAAACCTTTTTTATATCTTTTAATCTTTTGTGTTACCCTGAATTCAAACCCCACATTCATCATAAACATCTTTTTTCAACAAAAATCTTTAAAATTTAACTAAAAGACGAAATCTGCTTAGCCAACTTTAATCAACTCAAACTCTATAATGTTGAAAAAATTGAGTCAAAAAATAATTACATTTATTTCATTACCATAAAAGATGGGTATTACCAAATCTTGGTGTTAAACCTGAAACAGTCTTAACAAATTTCCACGGCCCAAGTACGGCCCAACCTATTTCAAAACCCTAAACAACACATAAAAATGTAAGCAATCATACATAAATCCATCTAATTAGAGTTTATGATTAACAAAATGTGAGCAATCATACATAAGTCCATGTAATAAGAGTTTTTGATAACATTTCTCTCCTTTTACATATTACAACATTATATTATAAATGGAGTCTCTTCCTCTTTATTTGGACAAGGCTTAACATGTTTTCATCTAAAGAAACAAGGTTTAACATGTTTCTTTTCATTATAGTCTCCATGTGTTATATGTAAATGTACTAAGCTTAATTTTTTTCTTCACATTTATCTATTGGTCATGTCCGGTCCGAAGGGTAGGTCACCTAGTTGGTTGCCTGATGCATCCAATAATTTAGGGTTTTTTTTAGAAATTTTTTTTAGAATAAGGAATATATTTTAAATTCGAATTTTTAAATTTTTATATGTTTGTATAAAATTAGTTTTTGTTTGATTTTTTATAATTTAAGTTATGTTTTTATAGATTTAAGTATATATTTTACGTTTAGAAATATTTATATTTTAACTTAAAATTTTTTTGATATGACATTAAAAATGGTTGGACCGGGTTTGCCATCGGTTAGTGTCTTTGGAATCTGATTTTGCCAAACAAATGTTTTATTTTTATTTAATTTTGATTCATATATGTTTGTAATGTGTTTGAAGGAGAAACTTTGTGGAGAAAGATAAATTAATGTTAAGCAACTAATTCATTTATACTTGTGATTTTCTTTAATATTTTTAGTCTAAAATTTTCCATGTGTTAATACTCATTTATTTGTTATAAATATTGTTTTTAGTAAATGTTATCAACTATAACTACTTTAATTCCTTTCTGATACACATAATTTAATAAAATCTCATTTTAGTATTGTTATAAAACAATAACACTGTAAAAAAGTTAATTCTACTAGATTCTATTGTCCAATAATTCACTTTATTTTTAAAACAAAATAATAATATAATAATTCATTCACTTCTGAAAAACCTGGGTTTGTGTATAAACTCATTACATAAAAACAGCAAAAAGTCTTGTGTGTGGGTCACAACATTGTTTATTGTCTTTCTTCTTTCTCTGATCTGGTCTGCTTCACTCACTGTGACTCTTTCTCTCTTTCTTTCAAGACTGCTTCATAGTAGGAGTAATGTCTCTTCTTCTCTTCTTCTTCTGTTGTTTCTTTACTTCTCTTTCTCATGGAGCTTCCACTATTCACATTTCTCCTACTCAATCTCCCACAGGTTTGTGTTTTTCCCTCTTTGGATCTTTTTACTTTCTTGAACTTTCTCAAGAAACCCTTCAATTTTTCCAAGAAAGTAAAATAGGAATAGTTACAGTTTTCAATTTATTTTCTCCATTAAAATGCTCAAAAGCTTAAATCTTTACCAAACCCTTTAACTAATTCACAATGGGTTTTGTCTATAATTTCAAAAAACCATCAAAACTTTATAATTTGACCATTTACATCATCTATGCAATTTTAAGTTTTTTAACAACAAAAAATAATAAAGTTTAAATCTTTACCAAACCCTTTAACTAATTCACAATGGGTTTTGTCTATAATCTTTAAAAAAATCATCAAAACTTTATAATCTTGACTCTTAACATAATCTATGCAATTTTAAGTTTTTTAACAACAAAAATAATAAAGTTTCAATCTTTACAACAATGTTAAATTTTCTTTCAGCTTCAGAAAAAACAAGTTTAGAAGAAAACTCAGCAATGAAATTTATAGTAGCAGAAGCACCATTATTAGAATCTGGTTACAACAACAACAACACTCAAGTAATTGAAGATACTTCATCAGTAGCTTTAGCTACTCAAAGAACATATAGAAAAGATCCTCTTAATGGTTTTGAGAAATACACTGGAGGTTGGAATATAAGCAATCATCATTACTGGGCTGTAAGATCCTTTCCATTTTTATCTATCTTCATGTTATTCAATCTTGAACTTCATAACATGTGTGTTTTTAATATTACAGTCTGTGAGCTATACAGCTGTTCCACTCTTTGTTCTTGCTACTGTTTGGTTTCTTGGATTTGGTATTTGCTTATTGATCATTTGTATGTATCACATTTGCTATAGAAGCAAATCTATTGGATACTCTAAAGTTGCTTATGTTGTTTCACTCATCTTTCTTCTCATCTTCACTCTTATTGCAATGTAAGTAAAGTTAAAGATCAAAAGATTAACATTTTAGATTTGGTTTTTTAGTTACTTAGCTTCTTGTTATTGCAGAATGGGATGTGTTCTGTTATATTCTGGTCAAGTTAAGTATAACAAAAGCACAACTGAGACATTAGGTTATGTTATGAGCCAAGCTGATAACACAATTTCACAACTTAGAGCTATTTCTGAGTATCTTGCTTCAGCTAAACAAGCTGGAGTTCTTCAGGTTTCTTTACCTGCTAATGTTCAAGCTGAGATTGATCAGATTGGAGCAAAACTGAACTTTTCTATAGCTACTATTACTGATAAAACTACTCATAGCTCTAATGAAATTAGACATTTTCTTGATTCAGTGTAAGGATTTTTCTCTATGCTTCTGTATGGTATTGAAAAGGTTTGTGTAATGGTCATTTGGTTCTTGCAGGAAGGCGGCACTTATAGTAGTTTCGATTGTTATGCTTGTCTTGATCTTTCTTGGTCTTGGTAAGTTACGAAATCCGAATCTTTCTTAATGTTTTCAACTAGTTCTGGGTGTTCGGAATTATTGGTTTGTAGTAGTTGATATTTGTTTCCTTATAAATTTATAAAACTCATCGTTTAATACCGAATAAGCATATCAGTTCGGTTCAGTTTTCAAAAGTTTTAATCGGTTTGGTTTTTGGGTATTAAAACGTCTCTGACCGGTTTTTATTTTTCATGTTTAGTTTAGTTTTAAAATAAAAAATAACGGTTTATTTCAGTTTTTTTTTTGTTTATTTGAGTTATTACTGCTTGGTTTGGTTTTTAAAATAAATAAAACGGTTTATTTCAGTTTTTTTTTGTTTACTTGAGTTATTACGGCTTCGTTCGGTTTTAAAAATAAATAAAACGGTTTATTCGGTCATCAGTTCGAAAGTTTTTTTTAGAGATCTGTAAAACCCACAGTTTAAGACCAAATAAACAGATCAGTTCGGTTTTTATTTTTTAAATTTAATTTGGTTTGATATGTTCGGTTCGGTTTTTCTGAACTATTTTCAAAAGACAAAGAACTCTACTGACCATGTCTTGTCATTTCATCTGATGCAGTTTCTTCAGTTTTTGGCATGCAAGTCATCGTTTACACGTGAGTAAAACTCTAAAATATTCATCTATATAGCTTTCATATATGAATCTGTTTCCTCTTGTGTAGCCTTGTGATCTTAGGATGGATTCTAGTAACTGGTACATTCATCTTGAGTGGAACATTCCTTGTCTTACACAAGTATGTCTCAATGCCTCTTCATCAACTTGTTCTTCGAATAATCTCATAAACCTTTGTGTTTCTTTCACTATTCAGTGCAACTGCTGATACATGTGTTGCAATGGGTGAATGGGTTGAGAGACCTTCAAGTAACACAGCTCTTGATGAGATCTTACCTTGTACAGACAATGCAACAGCTCAAGAAACTTTGATGCGTAGCAAAGAAGTGACTAATCAGCTTGTGGATCTCATCAACACAGTTATTACTAATGTATCAAACATTAACTTTTCTCCAGTCTTTGTCCCAATGTATTATAACCAATCTGGTCCGTTGCTTCCATTGCTCTGCAATCCATTTAACCATGATCTTACCGATCGGTTTTGCTCGCCTGGTGAACTCGATTTGAACAATGCTACTCAAGTAAGTCCTTAGCATTCCTCTACTGTTGAAACATCTTACTAATGTCACAACGCTTACAGGGATGGAGTAGTTTCGTATGTCAAGTGAGTCCGAATGGGACTTGCACCACAACAGGGAGGCTCACGCCAGCTTTATACGGTCAGATGGCATCAGGAGTAAACATCAGTACAGGGTTAATAAGAGACGCACCATTCTTAGTCGAGCTTCAGGATTGTTCATATGCAAAACAGACCTTTAGAGATATAACCAATGACCATTGTCCTACACTTAGACGATACGGCTATTGGGTTTATGTTGGTCTAGCCATATTAGCAACATCTGTGATGCTTTCACTTCTCTTCTGGATTATATATGGTAGAGAGAGACATCATCGTAAAGAAGCTTTACCAGAATACTCAGAGAGTAAAGAGATTGTAAGAGTTAACTTCTGAGGAGAATCTTTGTTATTACATATGATTGTAAGCTATGGTTTTTCTAAGGTTTGTTGCATTGGCAAATGCCTTTAGATGAAGCTTTTCAAACCTTGAAACCAAAATGTAAAAAACCGAATGAGAGTTTAAGCAAACCAGGGTTTTGTAGTTCTTTATTTAACCTTCCAACTTGGCTGTAGCAGATGCATAGCTGACACTGCTGTCTCGCATGGTCTTGCATTGGCTTGATTGCTTGTATTGAAGGAAGTTGATCTTAACCTTGCTTGATGAATGTTTCAGCATCTGAATGTAAAGCAATAAGATTTAACATTATAAAGTAATAGAATCACTGCAAAGAATTGGGATCACATTAGCTTACATGGAGAAAAACACTGATCGGGTGACGGCCACAAATGGTGTTATCATATTTCTTAAGATAATTTTTGAAGGCATCAGGATCTCCTGTTTCTATTATATCCATTCCCATCTTGTCTAGTACCTCAATGGATTCGTATATTTCACCATGATCCTTGTTAAAATGCGTGTAATTGAACCTATAAGTAAAATACATATGAACACAATCATAACAGATATAGTTGAAGCCAAAAATAGAACATTTCTCAAGCAGAGGAAGAAACAAGAGAAAGGAGATGAAGTGAGCTAAGACGAACCTTGAGCCCCAATGGCAAAAGTCAGAGGACACTGAGAAAAAATTCTTGGGATCATCTACATATTTAGCAAGTAATTGACCGTACATGTCTTCATTTTCGTCACTTACTGCTCCAACCAAGATAGGTACAACCTTTACATTGTGCCTGATCAAAATATTAGAATAAGCCGGTCTCAGCAAAGTTATTAAGAACCTTAACATTAACTAAACTCCTGTGATTATTATTACCCTTCAAATACTTTAGCCAAATACGGTAAGTGCATTTCCATGCTGTGCTCTGCTTCATCTACACGTAAATCCATCATTCCGAATTTTCCCAAAGCTCTTATCTCCTTAATCACTGGTCAATATGTAAAAAACAACCATAAAAAGAAGAACATCTTTGATCATCAAGTGAAAAAATAGCCAAACTTACTCTCGACATCAACAGGTAGATCTCCAATGGGAGTTTTGTAAACTGTTGCAGTAGAAAGAGCACATTTTGGAGTATAATAATGATGAGATGGACCAAGAAGAAATATCCGAGAACTGAAAACAATACTCAAAGATAAGATAGAATAATAGTAAATCCATGAAGTCTACTCTAACTAATGCAAATCATACAGCTCTAGAAACTGAGATAGACCGAAAAAGTGAAGCCATGAACTCTATTCTAACTTCATGCAAATCATACAGCTTTAAGAAGCAAAATTCAAGATGTGGATTCAAATGAATAAAAAGATGATAAATGTTTAACTAACATGTTAGTAGGATCAATGTTTGCAAAGGCATAAGCAGCTGTAGGACCCGAATATGAATAACCTGCGTGTCTGTTAAAGTAATACTCAATCAAAATCACATTATAGAGGCAATGAGAGAAGTCAAAATCAAAACTTACGGAGCAATTACGCCTCGTACATCAGGAGATTTGGTTAAACCAGTTTCTTTAAGCCATTTTTCAAGATCAGATGATAACTTTGTAGCTGTTTTATTAAACAACAACAACAACTTCATATTATTTATCAAATTTTTCAATAATCAACAAAAAATAAAGTCAAAGCTCACTGAATCATGCATTTTGATTCCCACAATAATTTTCACTACGGATTTCAAAATCCTAAACTCAGATACGATCAAATTAAACCAATTAGCAAAACCTAATTCTCCAATCATAAAATTGTAAGTAAGCGAGAGAAAGAAGTGAGAACTCACGATTATCAGTATACCAAGAGCCTGCATGAGATGGTTGTCTCACTTTCTCCATTTTTGTTAAGTAATTAAAGGATCGTGATCGCTCAGAGATTCTCTTAAACTTGAGTGTGTGTGAGAGAGATAGAGAGGACTCTGATCTAAATAAGATTCTCTTCTTCTTTTTACTTACTCTCGTTTTCTTCGCTGAACGAGAATTTCGTGGAAATATGTGTGCCGTTTTCGTTATTTAGTTGAACAATTCATGCCGTTTCTTAAACACGACACGTATTAAATACCTTCTATGACATAGTGTATATATGTTGTATTGTTACAGAATAAATATGTTTAGATTTTGAATTCTATATGGATTGTAAAAAATACAGTAAAATCATAAAATTTAAAATTAATATACCATAAATTTTTTTTTCTGAAGAAACAATCACAGATGTAAAAAAGTAAAAAACACAAATAGATTATAAAAAAAAAAACACAGTAATCCAAACAATAAATAAATAAATAATTACAAACCAATCAAATAAAAAAAAAAATAATAATTAATACTTTCAACCAATCATAAGCAGCGAAACCAAACCAAAACAATAAATAAAGACAAAACCAAAAAAAAAAAAAACATCACCAATGTATATGTTCTGTCTGAATTTCACTGAGTACCTGAAAAAACACTCTCTAAAATATCATGTAACTTAGGTGACCTTCTTCTAAACAAAGGTTCTAATCTAAAAGAAGGAACACCAATTTGCCATCTTTTAGCATCATACATTTCATTCCAAGCTTGAACTATTTCATCAATTTTAAATCCCATACCTTCAAGTGCATTTTCATTTGAACAATGGTTTTTAACCATTACTGCTATATCAGTTGTTGAAGCTCCAGCTAATTCAAATTTCTCAACAGCTACTTCTAAACATTCATCCCAAGTTGGTAAACCAAGTTTATACTCAACTATTGATCTTTCATATAGTAATGAACCCCATAAAAGATTTATCTGTGAACTCATATTAGCTACACTGTCTTCATCAGATTCTTCAGTAAAGACACCATCTAAATGTAGGTTCTGTAATAGTTCTTTGTGTTTGTCGAAATTAGATATTCCGTTTAATCGACGTTCTTCGGTTTCTTCCCAAATCTGTGTACCTTTCTCCATGCTTTCTTCAGCTTTGTTATAGAATTTTAGAACTTCTTGAGAAGCTTCGGTTTCTAAATCTATTGTGTTTCTTAATGCGTAATACCAACATAACTTAGCTTGTTCGAATTTTTGTTGTCCTAATGCTAAAAAAGCTTCATAGAAATCAGATTTAACTTTGATAGCTTCTTCGTATTTCTCTGAAGCTTTGTTGTATTCGTTATTCGCCCATTCGAATCCGGTTTCGACTTTTTCTAATATAGTTTCTCTTGAACTTTCTTCAGGAAAATAGATTTGTCTTCTTGCTTTTGACATATGAACATTTCCCCAGTTAAACAAAGCAAGTGCAGCCATTTCTTGAAACTTATCAGATGCAATATCAAAGAGTTCTTGAGCATCTTCACTAGTTACAACATCTTCCATTGCTTCTGTATATAGTTTCATTCCAAGGTTATGAATCTCTAAGTAAGAATCAGAATCAAATCCAACATGGTTCTTAAACAATTGAGCAAACTGAAAAATCCAATGCTCAATACCATTTGATACTTTCTCAGATTCTACATTGTCTTCTCCTCCTCCTACACTTGTATTATCAGCAACACTACTTGATGATCCCTTTGTAAACTTATCATTTGATTCATCATTCTTCATACTATCATAAGCTGGTTCTTGATTAGGGTTAACTTCAGCTATATATAATCTAAAAGAACCAAGCTTTTCTCTAGCTGATGCAGCTAGCTTAAACTCATCTGTTGTAGTAATAGTAACTAAATCACCTTCTGAATCTTTATACTTAATCAAAACACCTTTAAGCGAAGGAAACCGAACTCGGATTATGTTTCTTACAAATCTAACATCAGAATCTAATGGTAACTGAGCCCATCTTATATCATCTCCATGAACTAACTTCACAGTTCTAGTCACTTTTGGTTCTGAAGCAATAACTACTTTATCCATAACATGACTCACTTGCTTCTCTTCAACCACAACCTTATCTTCCTCTACCATCTTCTCTTTCATTTTCATCTTATCTTCACCATTCTCAACCTTAGCATCCACAACAAGAGCTTCATTACTCATTGTTGTCTTCTTCTTCTTCTTCCTCAACCTCTCTTTAACAATCTTCCTTAACCTAGCCGCACCAACAGGCTGAACATTAACCAAATTATTCTCCATTTCAACAACATCAACACCTCTATCAATCAAAACCTTCTTCACTCTTTCAAAAATCTCATTACCAGAAACATTCTCAGGTTCCATATTCAAAACAATACGTGAATCTCTAAAAGCAAAATCCAGTTTATTCAAAGCTTCATAACATCTAGCTCGTTTCAATAAAGCTTTACTAAATCTAGGAGAAGCTTCTAAAGCTAGATTACATTCATTAATCGCATTTGGATATTCACTTAATCCCATTTGCATATAACAAGAAGCCATACTTGTTCTTATATAAACTATATCTCCATGATCTCTAGGTAATAACTTAACAGCTTTATCAAATCTTAATATCGCACCTTCGTTATCACGTTTCTGGAATAATTTGTTTCCTTCTTCTTTAAGCTCTATTGCTCGATTTATGAAGATTGTCATATCATCATCAAATACTTTGGATGTAGATCGATCGAAGCTTTTGCTGGATTTAACTCCGGTGGAAGAATCCGTCGGCGTTTCGGGATTCTTCTTCTTCCCTGTTGGCTTTCCCATTGATGACGGATCAGATTATTTTGAAAATTTGAAATGCAATTAAAACAGAGAATTAGAATTAATTTTTTTTTTAATAAGAGATGTAACAATTTGAGTGATCATCTCTAATCCACTAATAAAAATAGATTTTTGAAATAATTGTGTATAATAACACAATTTAACCATTATTTTTAATTAACAAAAATTAACTTGTATATTTAGGATAAAATGTTAATTATTACATTTTGGTAGAAAATATAATTTATAAAATTATATTTGATTAACTTAAAATTATATCTGAAACTTTAAAACTTATTGGATTAGTTAATAATTAATTATATCTGAAATTATCATATGATAAATTTAATATTATATTATAAAACTGAAAAAAATGTATAAAATTTCTAATTTTTAATAAATATAAATTTAATTTTGAAGTTTTTAAATACCCGTTTTAATTTCGAACCGGATTCGGATTTACCCAATAACCGCGAATACAAACCGTTTTACATTTGGAGAAGACACGTGTAACGATAGCTTTTGTTTTCTTTATAACGTAAAATTTTATAACATCAAAAAGTTTTATTCATAGTTCATTAAAATGACACATAGTATAGCATAAACAGACTCATTGAGTCCATTATGTTTCCTTATTAAACTCTAATATAGCATAATTACTTAAAAATACAATCCAATATTTAACAATCACGACTACGATCACGACCACAACCCATATACGGCAGCCCTTCAGCCTCTCATGCTCTTCTTTCCCGGTTGCTAACGATAATGAGGTGCGCGTTTCGGCCTACTAGGCGATGTTCTTATAGGCCTAGGAGATGGTCTTACAAAATTTACTTTACCAAATTTGCGGATTTGGTATGATCGAGTTGAAACTGATAAAGGTAAAATCATCAAAGAAAGAAACAAAAACAAAGCAATTAACCACAAGTTTCTCTTCATTTTCTTATATCTTAATTTGTGTTGTAAGTGTAGGTTGAAAAGTTTTACCAATGTACATGTGTATTTATATTAGTTCAAGTGAATCTTTTTTTTGTTAAGAATCTATATTTTAATATTGAGGTTTTGAATGAAAAAACATATAAAAACCTTATAGTCATATACCATATAGTCTGACTGAGTATAACTCTATGAAGAGTCTTCTACATAGACACACGTGTGAAACCTTTATTTTTAATCATTTTTATCTAGACTGTTTGATCATGTGATTCATTCCAGTTAAGACTTTTTCAAGTCAATTTTTCATTTCGACAACTTTTTTTTTTCTGAAAAGTCAATAATAATAAAAAACAGAAGACTTGTGTCCTAATTTTTTTAGGTCTTAGGATCTATTCATACAATTCTTTTCTAAATTTTACATATATGAAAAACGTAAATCCAAGAATTTAAAAGTAAAACACAAATGAAACATGTTATACATACTAAACACACTCAAATCACTAAGAACTAACCAAAGAACTCTTAACGACTAGCTGGTAATAAGCTCGAGAGTGAAGGTACACCTTGTCTTCTCATTTCCTCTTGTGCTTGCTTCATCTCCTCTGGATCTGTTTATAACACAATTTAGGTTTGCTTAAACTTACAATACAACAACCATTTTAAAAAACGTGAATAGACCTGAGAAAGTGAGCTAAAACCCGCGGGCCTACGAGTTTTAGCCTGCTGCGGAGCGAGTTCGGGTTTTATTTTTTAAAACCACATTTTTTGCAGGTTCGCGGGACGGGGTCTCATTTTTT
>KE157572.1:68979-88839 GCA_000411055.1 Leavenworthia alabamica
CGAACAGTGAGAGAAGCGTTTACCTATGTTTTCCATTAATTTGGGCATTAAGAACACAACCACAACCATGAATCCAACCATCAGACCCATTGGACTTTTCACTATTGACATAATGTTGAAAGGCTCTCGAATCTGTAGTATTTTTCATAATCAAATCGTAATATATATATATATAGAGAGTCAAGAAGACCAAGTGAAGTATATTACCTCGTAGTATTGCTCTTCACGCAATGGCTCCAAAACCAACTCAGTAAGACTCCTCCTTGTTTCTGTTAGTGTTGCTTGAACCTTACCATGGTGCCGAGCACTAACATCTACTCGTACCTAGTTTCGTTTACCAATCATTACATAAGAACTTCGTTTTACAAAATCATAAACATAACAAGACTTACCGGAGAAAAGAAGTAACCCATTGCAGATACTTCAATCAAATGAGTCCCAGCAGGTACTTTGTGACTTTTTTACAAACGGGTTTAGTCAAGAACCACAATAACAACACAATAATTAACAGGAATTTATAATTGAAAGATCAATAGGATACAAAGTGAAGTATCCATCAGGCCTGAGAAATGTAATCTTCTGTTCACCATTGAGTATAACTTTAACATTTGAAAACTTTGCAGCATGACCAATTACATTACCTATGAAGATAACTTCTAGATCAGTTCTACAGAGTTTATTATATCATCATTCAAAATATAGAAACATAAACAAAGAGATGATACACTCCTATATCAACTCTATGATGATACAATTGAAGGATACTCATAGGCTCATAGCAGCATAAGGAAGACTACATAGAAGCCGATATTGACATTTACAGATACATAGAGAGTTTATAAATTTTGATTTAGAACAATGTTCAGTGAAGTAGAGAATCAAAGTAACAATTAGAGAATCATATAACTAGTAAACTAAAGATCTTAAGGAAATAAGAAGATGAAACTTACTTGGTGGAATCCTGACTTTACCAGTGATAGAGTAACTATCCTCCTCAGACCTGTGAAGATAAGAATCAATGAAACAGGTGAATCAGCTAAGCAACTATATCTAATTCAAATCAGAAGCTGACCTAAACTATCAACAGAAGAAGCTTCTAACTATGAAGAAACGAAAAGAGGAATCAAAGATAGAGAACGATTTGTTTACGCATAAGAGCAAGGGAGAGTTGAAGTAAAGACGATTAAGCAAATCTGCAAAACGAGGAAAGCAAGGACGGAGCTGGATCTGATGATCGGCGTCATCGTCCTCGTTCGTAGATCTAATTAAGCTCCTAAAACGATGAGTCTACTTTTTTTCTAACCGTCAAATTCCAGCGACGAAGTTAAGGCAAGCCAAAACCTTCTACATGGCTTAGAAGGTTCTAATTTTTTTCCACCTTTTTCTCCCTCTAATTTAAATTATATATCGTTTAACTAAATTTATATAGATTAAGAATATAATTAAATTTGTTGTCTTATTTTTATTAATATATCATATAATTTTATTAGTCAGTGTATTAAAACAATAAATATATTGTTTTATGTAAGTCTTCATTTTATTAAATACTGTTGTCTTATTTTTATTAATATATCATATAATTTTATTAGTCAGTGTATTAAAACAATAAATATATTGTTTTATGTAAGTCTTCATTTTATTAAATACTGTNATAAATATATTGTTTTATGTAAGTCTTCATTTTATTAAATACTGTTGTCTTATTTTTATTAATATATCATATAATTTTATTAGTCAGTGTATTAAAACAATAAATATATTGTTTTATGTAAGTCTTCATTTTATTAAATACTGTGTAACCAATAATAATTTGTAGTATTTTCTATGATTAGTTAAGTTATTATTATTTATATATTACATAATATGTTTTAGAACAAAAATAACTTGTTAAGTCATAATATATGTGTTTTTAGCAAAACATCTCATAAAATATAAGAATATATAACATGATTAACACTTTTGTAATTAGACATTTGATCATGAGGGTCAGTAACATAAACTCACATTTACTATGAATTATAGAAACTCGAATGATACATTTCTGAATTATAGAATAGAGATGTATTGTGAAATTTTTTTTTATTAAGTTATCTAAAATATCACATAAAATTATGAAATTTGTAATTTTAGTTAAAAAAAGATAAAAAAACCCATACATCGTTAATCTAAAGAAAAAGAAATAGTAGTAAATGAATATTTTATGAATATATATTAAATACAGCAAAAAAACAAATTTGTGATAAAGATTATTTGTTCTCTTCCAAGAAGGTTTTTAAAATGTGCTGGTCAAACAAAAATGTTAATATCATATTTTTCTTTTTAGGGAAAAATAAATAATTACACATTATGAGATAAAAATTATAAAATAATGGTCGTTAATTTTTATAGATACTATTTTTCTACACGGTGTCGTTTTGATTTGTATCATTTCTAGGTTAATTATAGTTGTATATATAAGAGTCATAAACTCAGTAAACTATCTACGCCGCATCTCTTAAACTTTATGTAAATTTTACTTGTTGACATTATCATGAATTTTCTCCGATTAACTCTTTTTCTTATGTTATATTTAACTTTAGTTTTTTTATATTCTGATATTTGATTTTGATTAGATCTATAAATTTTTCGATTAAAATTTAAAATGTTTAATGAAATTATTCATGATTTGAGTTCATAGTGCTTCGATTTTGAAGGTCAATCATTTGGATCTAAGTATCATGAAGTCGTTAAAACCATCTAAATCTACATCAATGTCTCTTGATTTTAAGGTATGATTATTCTCGTCATAAACTTTTTTTTTCCACAATCTATTACATCATCATATTTTTGGAGAAATATAATTTAAATTTACGATGAATACTTGTTTACGAGTACAACATCATTATAATAAACAAGTTTTTTTTGCAACACCCGTTACAAAGATAAAATTAACATTTCATAACTATTTTTCAAAGAGAAGTTGCTGCCTTTTCCTAACCAATACCATAAAATTTGTAACATCCCGATTCCGGTCCAATTTGTTTTGTTAGAAAAAACCGTAAAATCTAAAATCCGCTAGTACAATATAGGAGTATGTTCTAATGTTAACTTTAGAATCAAAAACTTAGAGATTATTTCTTTATTCCCAATTGGCATTGAGACAAAGATCATGTCCCTAATCGAATTCACAATCTCAAGAAACTTCAAAAACCTAACACTTGATTTATGAAACCTTTGTTGAACAACCACCAATGTGTCATGGTATCACATGGTTGTTATTGAAATGCATGCATGTCTTTGTAGTCTAACAACCCTTGCCTAGAAAGCTCTCTATTGGTTAAAAAAACACGAATAAATCTTCAACGATTCAAGTGTTGTTAGACTATAGAAACATTCATGTAATTCAAAACACCGATGTTATATCTTGAGACATTGCTAGTGGTTGTCCAAGAAGGGTTTGAGAAGTCAAGAATTAGGTTTTTGACTTCTCTTGAAACTAAAAATTCAATTAGAGACTTCATCTCTGCCTCAAATCCCAATAGAAGAGAAAAATAAATCACGAAATTTTATGTGTAACAACCGTGTAAACTAGAGACACATTGATGACTCATCTAGTTAACAAACAAAATCCTATTTGTCGGAGGGACAGAAATCAACATTCTCGAATTCTTTAAACATAATGTTTTTGGTCTCACGACATAGATATCTCTATTCTCGTCTCTGATCATGGCAGAATTGACATTTGCAATGAACCAAAAAAAAAGAAATACAAAAGCTCTTAAAAAACTAAGATAAAAAACTAAAAAACCTAAAAATTTATAAAGAATCGATCATTAAAGAAAAAAAACATATAAATTTTTTTTTAATCTAGGATCCATAATACATCTAAGACGGGCTTGGAGAAAACACCGATCTTTACACACTTAGCTTTTGTATCAAACAATAATAATGATAGAGTTTTCATGGCTATAGAATCTAAGGTGAGAAACTGCTATTTAACTCAAAGACTAAAGTGAGAGATGGAAAAAAAGCGAGATGAGAATTGAACTCATGTCTATGAAAATACATATTAAAAGTTAGAGAAAACATATTCTCTAGGATGTGTTGTTAGGACCAAAAATTAAACACTTTACTTATGTTATATTTTCATCTCATTTATTCTGGCTTGCTTAGAACATGGAATCCAAGAATATTGAAGGCGGATAATGGCAATATATCGAGAAATACATGAAAGATCGATGTCGGAAGAACAACATTTGATAGGATTTATCGACATTGTTAAGATATGGAACAACGAAAGAGATAGATGATTTAAAAAAGAAGAGAAAGATAAATTATATATTCAACAAAAGTAGTGTTTTATATAACTATGTGGAATTATAGTGGATTTTTGTTGTTATTATTAATAATGTATGATAAATACTGAGTTATATAAGTGAGATACTCTTTTATAACATTACCTTTATAAAATTTAATTAAATTTTTACAGATATAAAGAAAACCTTTATAACATTTTAGTTAGTTTATATATATTGATTAGTGTGATCTTAAAATAATTAATATTTAAATTTATAATTGTAATTTTAGATAATTGAACTATATCAAAGATAAATATAATTAATATTTTAGGTTTTGATTTATGTTCAATTCGAATCAAAATCCGTTGTATATATAAAAATCCGTTTTATAGATATTCGAATACATATACCATATTTGAAATTTTAAATTCCGTTCAGATTATTTAAGAATTCAGATCAGATTTCAGATACGCTTCAGATTTTTTGAATCAGATTTGTATTTTTGATTTAGATTTAGATTTCGGTTTCATATTTGAGGAAATCTTGTGCATTCGGTTTAAACGGTTTGACTTTTTTTGGTTTTTCAGTTATTAGGTTTTAAAAAATTAGTTTCGAATTAAAACCGAATAAAATATCTGTTTATTCGGTTTGGTTTTCGATAAAAGAATATTTTCGAATTCATTCTGATTAACCTAAATAAATCTGAAATTTTATTTTTCAGTTCGGTTTATTGTTCTGATTAATTTACACCAAATAACCCGCTTAACCCAAACCAAAAACATGATTTTTTTATAATTTATTCAGTTAACCAAATAAACCGAAAACCAAACTAGAATTAAAAATGTTCCGACCAATTTATTATTCTGAAACCGAATAATTTAAAACCGATTTAGTTCGGTTCGGTTTTGGGTAAACCCAACCGAATGCCAAAAGCTACTAGTGAGAGGCGCATCTTAACTCAGACGGCGCACGTTAACTCCTGTCTTTGCCCTCAAAAATTGATCAACCTAGATAAAACAGCAGAGAGCTGTAAGAAGAAGGAAAAAAATTGAAGAAGAAACCGCCATTGAAATGATGCAGCAAAGCTCATCGGAGGCAGTGTCAATATCATCTTCATCAGCCGCGGACCTATCTCAGCCATCCATTTCTTCATCCTCTTCAGATAAGCCTCTCTCCTCATCTTCGATTTCTCCAGCGGAAGACCTTCAGGTCGGATCATCGAGAGATGGAAGCGGAGGTGCGCAAGAGATCGTAGCCGTCGATCGGGCAGGAGAGTACACAGCGGTGTGTCGATGGACGGTTGAGAACTTCCCACGTGTAAAAGCTAAGGCACTATGGAGCAAGTACTTCGATGTAGGTGGTTACGATTGTCGTCTCCTTGTTTACCCTAGAGGTGATTCTCAGGCTCTTCCTGGTTACATCAGCATCTATCTTCAGATCATGGATCCTCGTGGAACCACATCGTCTCGTTGGGATTGTTTCGTTAGTTATCGTCTCTCAATCGTTAACCATGTTGATGATTCACTCACAATCCATAAAGATTCTTGGCATAGATTCTCTTGTAAGAAGAAATCTCATGGATGGTGTGATTTCACATTAAATTCG
The DNA here is from genome assembly GCA_000411055.1 of Leavenworthia alabamica. Taxonomy (NCBI): domain Eukaryota; kingdom Viridiplantae; phylum Streptophyta; class Magnoliopsida; order Brassicales; family Brassicaceae; genus Leavenworthia; species Leavenworthia alabamica. The sequence continues at coordinate 74,862 of KE157572.1, forward strand.
AGTATTTTGGATCCTAAGATGGGTTTCTTGTTTAACAATGATTCATTGCTTATCACTGCTGATATATTGATTCTTAATGAGTCTGTGAGCTTTAGTCGTGATAATAACAATGAGGGTCAGTCATTGTACAAGGAAAATTCAATAGTTGGAGCAATACCTGATGTGTTGAGTGGGAAATTCACTTGGAAGGTAAATAATTTTAGCTTGTTTAAGGAAATGATAAAGACACAGAAGATAATGAGCCCTGTTTTCCCAGCTGGGGAGTGTAACTTGAGGATCAGTGTGTATCAGAGTGTGGTTAATGGGCAAGAATACATATCAATGTGTTTGGAGAGTAAAGAGACTGATAAGACTATGGTTTCAGATAGAAGCTGTTGGTGTTTGTTTAGGATGTCAGCTTTGAATCAGAAGCCTGGGTGTACTCATATGCATAGGGATTCTTATGGCAGGTTTGCTACTGATAATAAGAGTGGAGACAATACAAGCTTAGGATGGAATGATTACATGAAGATGTCTGATTTTGTTAACCCAGAAGCAGGGTTTTTACTTAATGACACGGCTGTCTTTAGCACTTCGTTTCATGTTATTAAAGAAGAGTTCAATAACTTTCCTAAGAATGGAGGGTTGACCGGCGGAAGGAATGGAACTGGAGCTAGGAAGTCTGATGCTCACATGGGAAAATTCAGTTGGAAAATTGAGAATTTCACAAGGCTAAAGGATCTTCTGAAGAAGAGGAAGATAACAGGTCTTTGCATCAAAAGTAAGAGGTTTCAAATTGGGAACCGTGATTGTCGACTTATTGTTTATCCCCGAGGTATGTAAGTGCACTAGAGTTTCTCATAGCATCTACAATTAGAATTTGTAATCTATTTACAATATTTTCTACTGTGCTGTTTTATATGATAGAGACAATAATCTCAGTTTAAATTTCTGCTTTACTTTCCACTTGACCTGTCTGATTGCTGCATTTGTAGAGTTCAATGTCTGAACTGATGGTCTTACTCTTAATGGCCTCAGGGCAGTCCCAGCCACCATGCCATCTTTCAGTATTTCTTGAAGTAACAGATTCACGAAGCTCTAGTGATTGGAGTTGTTTTGTTAGCCACAAACTATCAGTTGTGAACCAGAGATTGGAGGAGAAGTCGGTGACAAAGGAATCTCAGAATCGCTACTCAAAAGCTGCAAAGGATTGGGGTTGGCGTGAATTTGTGACACTTACTAGTTTATTTGATCAAGACTCTGGATTTCTTGTTCAAGACTCTGTTCTATTCTCAGCTGAGGTTCTTATTTTGAAAGAGACATCGGTAACAAAAGAGTACGTGGAGGTAGAATCAGCTGATTCAGTGTCACAGATTGATAATAACGTGAAAAGAAGTTCATTTACATGGAAAGTGGAGAATTTTTTGGCTTTCAAGGAAATAATGGAAACACGAAAGATTTTTAGCAAATTCTTTCAGGCTGGTGGATGTGAACTCCGGATTGGTGAGTGGTTAGATTTTTATTTATCTCCCATGTTTGGTTATTGATCTTTATGAACTCCAATTGCTTCGTGTGTGCCTTGTATAATACAGGTGTATACGAGTCCTTTGACACCATTTGCATATACTTAGAGAGTGATCAATCTGCGGGTACAGATGTGGACAATAATTTCTGGGTTAAGTACAAAATGGGTATTCTTAACCAAAAGAATGCAGCCAAAAGTGTGTGGAAAGAGTCATCTATATGTACTAAGACATGGAATAATTCTGTCCTACAATTTATGAAGGTGTCTGACATGTTGGAGGCTGATGCTGGGTTTCTTGTGCGTGACACTGTTGTTTTTGTGTGCGAAATATTGGATTGTTGTCCTTGGTTTGAATTTTCAGACCTAGAGGTTAGTATATATATATATCTTCTTTTTTATGGATTTCTTCTTTTCAGTCAGCTCACTTGGAGTTCTTTTAATGTTATTAAACTTACATCATGGACTCTATGTTTGCCAGGTCTTGGCTTCAGATGATGATCAAGATGCATTAACCACTGATCCTGATGAAATTATTGATTCTGAGGAAAGTGAGGGTGGTGAGGGCATAAGTGGAGATGAGGAAGACACATTCCGAGATTTTCTTTCTCGAGCTGGATTCCATCTTACGTTTGGGGAGAATCCTTCACAGCCACAAGTTACTCTCCGAGAGAAGCTTCTAATGGATGCGGGTGCAATTGCTGGTTTTCTTACTGGCTTGCGTGTTTACCTTGATGATCCTACTAAAGTAAAGCGTTTACTTCTTCCGACTAGAATGTCTTGTAATGATAGAAGAAAGCTAACAAAGAGTGATGAATATTCACCCAGTCTGATGAATTTACTGATGGGTGTTAAAGTTCTACAGCAAGCAATTATTGATTTACTGCTTGATATAATGGTTGAGTGTTGCCAACCTTCAGAGGAAGGCTCTCACTCTGGGCCTTCTTTATTGTCCCCAAAGACAGATGGTTGTGTGGATACAACGTCATCAGAGTCAACAAGGGAAAATGGAGCAGCAGAACCTTCACAACATCTCGTTGACGAGAGATTTAAGTCTAATACAGATGCTACTCTCAGCACGTCAGCTGTACAAAGCTCTGAGATGTTAGGGATTGATATGCTTAAGGAAGCCATCGCAATAGAGCCTATTTCTCACCCTAAAACATATGCTGGGGAGTCGTCTGATGCTTCAGTCCAATCAAAGGTGGGTCTCTCATACAGCTGAAAAAGCTATCTTGCAGCTTTTATTTTTCTCCGTTTTTCTAACCTTCTGTTAAAAACTTTGGTTTGCAGACAAAGTGGCCAGAACAGTCTGAGGAGCTACTGGGACTGATTGTTAACTCACTTAAAACCCTTGATGTGGCTGTTCCACAAGGTTGTCCAGAGCCTAGACGACGACCACACTCTGCTCAAAAGATTGCTCTTGTTTTAGATAGAGCGCCTAAACATTTGCAACCAGATTTAGTTAGTCTGGTACCCAAATTGGTTGAGCAGTCAGAGCATCCACTGGCCGCTTATGCACTTATTGAGCGGCTTCAAACACCTGAAGCTGAACCAGCTTTGAATGAACCAGTAAGTAGTCTCTTTAAAGCCTTTACTCCCGTTGGTATGTACACGTCTCGTTAAACTCCTGAGCAAGTGTAAGTTCATTTTGTAAAGCATAAGTTTAAACATCTGACATATTTCTGTGGCACAGGTATACAATGCTCTTAGCCAGTTAGAATGTGACAGTGAAGTGTGGGAGCATATTCTACTTCAGTCATTTGAGCTTCTGAGTGACTTAAATGAGGAATCACTTGTAGCAGCCATTCATTTCACATTTAAAACTGGCTCTCAGTGCCAACACCTACCTGAAGCCGTAAGCATTTCGTGTCTAAATGTTTCTTCTGTGTTGCTTTTATATATTTTCTAATCTCGGCGGCCTTTTTACAGGTAAGGTCAGTCCGTGAGCGGCTTAAAAATCTGGGTGCTGATGTATCTCTTTGCGTCCTTGACTATTTAAGTAAAACTGTACACAGTTGGTCTGATATTGCAGAAATAATACTTATGGACATCAACACTGATACTAGTCTAAGTGGCAATTTCGCGACAGTAGCTTGCGAGCCTTTTCTGATTAGTGAAAATGAGACTGCCTCTGGAATGATGGATGAGCACAAGTTCTATGCAAATAGACAATTTTTTGACATCTACATTCTACTGGAAATGTTATCCATATCGTGCCTAGCTGTAGAGGCATCTCAAACGTTTGAAAGAGCTGTTGCTCGTGGAGCCATTATTGCTCAGTCTCTTGCCATGGTCTTGGAAAAACGACGTATTCAGAACCCAACTATGAATGTTACAAGTGGGGATGTTTCCTTTAAACATCAAGATACTGTATTAGTGGGAGAAGCCAGTGAGCAGTCAGGAATTGAGTTCAGGAAGATCCTTAATCTCGCTGAGACCTTAGCTCATTCTAGAGATCCTCAAGTGAAGGGATTTGTGAAAAAGCTATACACGATAATATTCAAATGGTTTCCAGAACAGTCCTTTAGGGATCAAGTACTGAGAAGACTTGTAGATAGATTCACAAACTCTACAAGTAGCAACCGTGATTTAGACTTAGAGTTGGAGATTCTTGTTATTCTGATATTTGAAGAGCAAGAAGCTTCTCGACCCGTTTTACTTATGCTGAAAAGGTCTGTGGAACTTGCAAATATTGACAGGGCTGCTCTGTGGCATCAACTGCGCGCAAACAAGGAAGAACTTGTTCGATTAAACGAAGAAAAGAAAACGGAGATTCAAACTATAACAAAGGAAAAATCTTGTATTACCCAAAAACTAAGTGAATCTGAAGCTGCAAACACACGGCTTAAGGTAAGTGATTACTTCATTTTTGTCGCTCTGTGATCACACTAATACTGTTTTATATCATATGATAGTCTGAAATGAAAGCTGAGATGGATCGATTTGCTCGGGAAAAGAAAGATTTGGTAGAACAGTTTCGTGATGTAGAGAGTCAACTTGAATGGATCCGATCAGAACGTCAAGATGAGATAACTAAGCTCTCATCTGAAAAGAAAACTCTTCTAGATCGTCTTCACGTAGCAGAGACACAACTTGCTATGCAAAAAACTCGTAAGAATGATGAACTTAAGGTACATCCCATCTTACCTTTTCTCTTTAACTCTTCTATATAGAGAAATTATATCTATGGACAAAAATTACATTAATTTTTTATTTGGATATAAATATCATTTTTTGTTAAAACTATATTTTTTTTAGATTATATTTTTTTTAAATATATTTTTATTTAATGTTAGAATTTAATATTTAATGTTTGAGCTTAGTATTTATTAATTAGGGGTTAGAGTTTATTATTTATAGTTTGAGTTTACTATTTAGTGTTTGACTTTAGTATTTATTATTTAGGGTTTAGAACTTTTGATTTAAGATTATAATTTAGTATTTAAGGTTAGAGTTTAGTATATAATGTTTGAGTTTAATATTTATTGTTTAAGATTTATATAATTTTTCCAAAATAAATTTTAATTTCTGATTTAATTGAATTATTAAAGAGTAATTCCTTCTACTATTATTTATAGTTTATGAGACAAAATTACATTATTTTTTTTAATTAGACATAAATATTATTTTTATTAAAATCATATTTTTAATTTAACTTTAGGGTTGAGTATTTAATAGTTGGTTTTAGTTTTTTATTATTTGGTTTTAGTGGTTAGTTTTTGTATTTATTGTTTGGATTTTGTGTAATTTCTCAAAAATATATTCTAATTTTGAATTCAATCTAATTATTAAATGGTAATTTTAAATTAATTTTAATTGTTTTTGTGAAAAATAAAGTTAATTTGGTGGAATTTTTGAGAATTTTTTATTATTAAATGGTAATTTTGTCATATATTAATTTTAATGTTATTTATGAAATACAAACTGAATTTAGTGGTGTTTAGAGAATTATGCTTCTTTATAACCAAATTGTATTGTCTGATGCCATTTTATTTGTGAATAAATACAGAAGATAGTGAAAGAGAAAACTAATCTAACCGAGAAGCTTAAAGTAACAGAAGCAGCTCGGAAAAGATTCGAAGAAGAACTGAAACGATACGCCACAGAGAATGCAACTCGAGAAGAGTTACGTAAGTCACTTGAAGATGAACTCAGACGACTAACACAGTCACTAGAACAAACAAAAGAAGAGAAACGAGAGAAACAAGATCAGATTACTCGGTGTGAAAATTACATTAATGGCATGGAAACCAAACTCCAAGCTTGTCAGGTTTGATAAACAGACCAAAACTATATTGTTTTTTTCCCAATGTTTTTAAACCCGATCCGAATACTGACCCGGATGATCTTCAGGTTACCGGTTAACCGGGTTGATGCGGTTGAACCGGTCAACTATAAAATAATAAATATATAATATATAACTGTATAAATATATGATAAATATATCTATAANACCATTTCTTTCAACAGCAATACATTCACACATTAGAATCTTCATTACGAGAAGAGATTTCAAGACATGCGCCATTGTATGGAGCTAATCTAGAGTCTTTATCAATGAAAGAACTTGACACAATAGCTCGGATCCATGAAGAAGGTTTAAGACAAATCCATGCACTTCAACAACGTAAAGGAAATGCTTTATTACCACATGGTCTCACGCTTTACCAAACTACTACACCATCTCAGCTTCCTCCAATGGCTATTGGTCTACCACCTCAACTTATACCTAATGGTTCAGGAGTTCATTCAAATGGAGGACATGTTAATGGTTCGGTGAGGCCTTGGTTTAGCCACCATACCTAAGAAAAAATACATTTTTTTTTTCATAGGAAGACTATAAAAAAAAATGAATGATGGCCTTTTGAATTTGGTTATTGAAAGGTTAATTCATCAAGTAATAAACAATTAAAACATCATCAATGTTTTTAAATTTTCATATATATATTTGAGATTTTCCAGGGGCTTTTCGGATTTTATAACTTTTTCGAATTTCCATTTGAATCAACAATTTTTTGAACTACCTAAATAATATTTATATAGTTTGTGTTAGGCATGACCAAAACCTAACCGTATAAAAAGGTTAACAACTGTAACCGTTAACCGTAAAAGCATAATAGTTATGGTGAACCGTAAATTATTAACCGTAATTAACCGTAACCATATAAAAACCGTTAGTTAACCGTTTGGTGTAACCGTAATACTATAACCGTAACCGTTTTAAAAATAAAATAAAATGTATTATATGATAATATTAGTTGAAATATCACTATTTAATTCTTGCAATAGAGTTTAAATATGTTTTGGTAAAAATATTCATGATATTATTTTTTGTATTATAAGTAAATAAATAAACTAAAATTTAACCGTATATAACCGTAATCTATTTTAACCATAATCGTTTTTAACCATAACCGGTTTTAACCGTAACCGTATTAACCGTATATTAAATGGTTAAGATTAACGTTAAAAAAAATTATAAACATAATCGGTGGTTAACTAACCGTAACCGTAATAACCGTAACCGTGGTCATGCCTAGTTTGTGTGTAAGTATTATGATCTCACATAAAGTATGATAGAGTCATATTTGATAAAATAATAATTGTTTCAAAAAATTTAATTTAATAATTTTTTCATCTATTAATATTCTACATTAGTTTTATAACATAAAATATTTTTTATAGCCTTGGCCACTGCAAACACTCTTAAAAAAACATTTGTTAATGTTCCGATACGGATTTATAAATCATTAGCTAGAACCTTCCACCGAAGATCGAAAAAAGGGAAAACAGAGCTCTGATGAATATATTCTAGTAACAAAAATGGAATCCTCCTTGAAAAATTACACTCAAAACAAATATAGAAGACCTAACAACAAATCAACATGACCGGTTCTGAACATGAATCTAAGACCTCCCGATTTTTAATATCAAATTCTATATACGATGATAAATTTTATAAAATAAAATAATAATATAAATAACTCTCAAATCTTTATTTTGCTTAGAGCGCCCAAAATTTAAAGAACCGGCCATGATAAAAAACAAATACTTTATAACTTTTGAGAAAATATTATACTCTTTCTGATTCCAAAAAAATGGTATCCTAATATACGAAATTAAGAAATAAAATTAAAATTCTATTTTACCTTTTCATAATTTAGAAATTTGTTATAATTTTAAATGGAGGACATGTCAATGGTTCGTGAGGCCTTGGTTTAGCCACCACACCTAACAAAAATACATTTTTTCATAGGAAGACTACAAAAAAAATGAATGATGGATTTTTGAGTTTGGTTATTAAAAGGTAAATTCATTAATTAATAAAAAAATTAAAAATTATCAAGTGTTTTTAATTTTTCATATATATATTTGAGATTTTTCTAGGGGATTTTCGGATTTTACAACCACTTCATATATAAGTTATGGGAAAAATGTTAAAACAATTTTGAACTTTCAAATTTTCGAAGAAAAACACTGAATTTACGATGTGTCATTTTAGTTCTTAAATTTATTGTCGACTATAAATAAAATGATAAAGTATCGTTGACCAGACCATTTTAAACTCGCCTTCAACTAAAGTAACTGAAAATTTTGACGCCGTTATTTCTGAATTAACATATTCTGTTTAAGATAAAATAACTTCGTTTTGATAAATACAGTTAGGAAGAATCATACTCGGGTCACAGCACAATAGAAGGGATACTCTAACCAGTTTTGCTATCAAAGATATATGTACACTGTCCTAAACATTATATATAACTAATAAAAATTTAAAACTTTAAATATTTTTATATTTTATAATACTAAATATTATAAATAATATATAATATCCTAATATATTATATATACCTAATATATTATATATAAATAACCAAAAATTTAGATTTTTAAATATTTTTAATTTAAAATATTCAATATTAAGTTATTTAATTTATATAAAAATAAAATATTATTGAAAATACTAAAATCTTGTTTACTATTATATTTAATGATTTTTNAATAATTATTTTTAAATGAATTAAAATATTTAAAATTTTTAAATTTTTATTGATTATATATAATATATTAGGACAGTGTACTTATTTCACATCGAATTATTAAAATTATATAATAACAAGTAAACAAAATTCATCTAGGTGAATTTTACCTTAATGAGAGATAGATGAAGAACTTTGTATGGATTCATAATGCCTTTAGGGTCCAGCAACTATATAATAGAATCCATTAATGCAACCTACAAATATTAAATAACAATAAGAATATAAAATTACACAAAATTTTCATATGAAACTTTTGATTATTTGTGTAAATGTTGACTCATTGTATAAATATTTCATTGACATAGGGTTCTAATCAACCTAAACCATGCAAGAAAAATGTAAATGAAATGTTTTTTGAACATTTTAGAAATTTTCATATCCATACTCAAGTCACACTTCCTAAGAGCTTGTATACATTGTAGACCTAACAATAAACCATGGCTGGTTCTCAACTCCCAAATTTTTAACATCAAATCTATATACGATCCTAAATTTTATAAGATAAAATAATAATGTAAATAACTCTAAAATCTTTATTTTGCTTAGGGTAACCAAAATTTTCAAAACCATCCCTGCAATACTAAGAAAATAAAAATACTTCATAACTTTTGTGAACATATTATAAACTTACTTCATTGTCTCTATTCTCAAAGGTTATATACAATTAAGAACCAGTTCATAAATCTCACATAGACCAAGAAACAAGAATTTTGACAATAAACTTGTGATTAATTTATTGATCAATAATTCAACAAAAAAAAAATTATAATTTCGACTTTTTTTTTGTCGACAATGTTTACAAATCTAACTACTAGACTACTCTGATGACTTATGACTCTGGTAACATACTCTTTGAATTTAGATATGTGCACTCATGGCTAGCTGATCGATTTTTTTGTTCTTCTCTCTTAGCATGCATCTTAGCTAGAAGTTTGTAAAATTTCTTGCTAACTTTTTTGTTTCTTCTAGCATGAGAGAGAAGGATGACCATTTTTTGGCCCTTCAAACATATTCATTATATCAAAACAATCCGTAAAGACTTTTTCTCTGAACTCTATTATATTCTACATAGCTCAGATCACTCCTTCCAATTCTACATGTAGTGGTGATATAATTTCGACTTTAATTAGTCTTATTATCAGTATTAGTTATTGTGCATTTTGATTGTTAAAAAGTGAAATTTCTCAGATTGTTATTTATAATATGAAGAGAAAATGAGGGAAGTTTTTTTTGTCATCTCATATTATTACATTTTATTATATTCGTCACAAATTTTCTGACTGATTTAATAATAATATTAAAATTTATTATTCATTTAAAAAACCATCACATATTTTATAACAGAATTTCCAACTGATTATATATTAAAATTTATTAAATCCATCATAAATCCGTTTATCAATTTTAACATTTTTATCTTGTAATGGGGATTCATGGTTATTTTTTTTCTTCCCATCACAATGATCTCACTAAATATTCTAGGAACTCCTCTTAATAATTCTATAATTCAGTCAATGTAAACATATTGTGAAGGAGAATTCAAAGAAATAATCAGTTCTTACATAAACTTTAACTCTTACCACTTTTGTTAGGTATTGATCTTTACCTTAGTTTGATACTAGTCAGGCGAAAAGTAAGGTTTCGAAAGACTTATGTCATTGTTGACTGATTGATAAAACTTCACAATTAACTTTACATTTATTTCATGATCAATTTTTCTTTTTTTCTTCACATATTATTGTTTATTTTTAGCCTCTTGAGTTAATCACAAGAGGCTAAACAAAAAAACAAAAAACATGCAATCTATAGAGGAGAAAAAATTAATGATTGACCATATATAGTTAATTTTCAAGTTTTCTCAACCAATCAAAATCGATGACATAAGTATTCGGAAACCTTACTCTTGTTGTAACATCCGTGAAACGAGCATGACGTCGGGGAACCTTGGGAAGGTGTTCCGGGAACTCCGGGAGATGCTCGGGATGTGGCGAGATGGATCCGTNTTTTTTTTAAAATTTAAAGTTTGATTTTTTTTTAAAATTTAAAGTTTGATTTTTGTTAACAATATCGAATTTGAATTAGTGGAGCACGATTATAGGTTTAGTAGTAGTTAGTTTGATTCTAAAAAATATTGTAATTTCAAATTTGAACATACAGTGATACAAATATTTACATATATAACTAAATGTAAAATTAATGTAAATAATATGAATTCAATTAAATTGAAAAGGTGAACTAAATTCTTTTAATTACATAACAATATGAATTTAACTAAATTTTAATATTTATTTATTTTTATTATTATCCGAATTTTATATTTTAAAATTTTAGATTTTTAGATTTTTATTTTTTAAAACATATAAATATAATTTAATTTAATTAATTAAAGAATAATTAATTGAAAATGAGCAATTGATTTAATTGAAAATCAGTAATTGATTCAACTGAAAATATTATTTAAATTATATACAATGTATGAAATAATATATGTCTAAAGGTAAATAATGAATGTATTATTAATTGATTTATTAATATTGAATAGAAAATTATGCAGTGACAATTTTAATAATATTCTAAGAACTTCAAGGGCTAAAAAACATTGCTTAAATAAATATATATGTTAATAAAAAACTTGTAATTTATACTTTTTCATAATATTATTTATTAGTATATTGTTTTTATCATGAAAAGGCTCTCTGTAGTAATAAAATAATTTGGGGATAAAAATTCATAATTTGGTCTCAACTATAAATGATGGACTGTGCCCAACAACTGTTTCACAAAAGTTCATAATACTACGATGTTGGACGACGAGATAAGGTTTCCTGTGGCAATTTAGCATTATAAGATTACAGCTGCAATTTTGGCGCTCAATTCTTTATAAATCATGTGGCACTCACGTGAGTTAATTAACAGACACTGACCCTCCTATAAATCACGTTTCATCTTCGTCTCTTCCACTCTTTCCCATTTCTCTGTTAACAGTTTTTCTTATTTTCCCAGAAAATCTAGAAAAGAAAACGCCATTTCTGATTCTCCTCTGTGTAAAATTAATCAAAACAAAAGGCATTCACAACACAATCATGTGTCGTCCGAGACAACCACGAATCTTGCATATAGAGCGATCAGATGATCAAGCAGAGGAGGAAATCGAAGAAATTGATACGTAAGTAGTAAAAATCTCATCCTGAGTATATACATACTTCTCCATTGAAACTCTTTTGAAAACTTCTTCTATCTATTGTTCAGAGATCTTTCAACAACAGAAAACGAATCAGATGAAGAATCTACAAGAGAACTGAATGCTACTTATGTTTCAGCTCTTGATATGATACTCAAGGTTTTGCAAAACTTTAAACCTAAATCTATTTTTCTTGATTTTGTTTATGAGATTTAACAAAAAAAAATTTCAAGAATATGTTTTTGTGCAGTCTCTATGGAAACTTCGAGCTTTCTCAGCCGATTTTTTATCAGACTATGTTCAAGGTGTACCAGAAAGCGACTCAGAAGATCAAAAACGCTTTTTTTATGTGTATCTTCTCAACAATCTCCCTATCTCTCATTCTCTGGTCTCTGCTCTTACCTTTAGTTACACTCATGCATTGTATCGTAGATGTTTTGTTAGTTTTTTCTCAATCTTTTTTGTTTTCTTTCTTTAGGAAGGAAACATTAGTTTTGATCTGTTTGCAAAAATCTTGGAGCATACTCCTCATTGGAATTCTCATTTTGAAGTGCACGAAGTAGCGAAAAAGATATGCAATAGATGTAATAATGACTTGGAATATCAATTAAAACAATCTTATGGTCTGAGCATCTGTGCTGATTCACTCAGAGTACTCAAGGCAAGTACCATTTTTTTACCTTATCTTCGTATGATAATCTAGTCTTGCTTGAAATGTTTCCGTGGTTATCATAGGATGCATTCCAGGATTTTACATTTGAGACTATCCTTAAAGTCATCAAAATCAAAACAAAGATAGTTTGTGACAAAGAAGGATGTGGGAAACAAAACTATGTTGATACTATGATTTTGAAATTTCCATCTGCTTTTCTGCTTGGTAAGCTATGAATCTGGTTTATGAGACATTAATTCAGTAGTTTTTATAAGTATTTTTTTTCTGTTGTTTAGCACTTGAGTGGGAGAACAATGATACTGAAGAAGAGATATTAGATACAGCTTCTGTTCTGGTGACTGAAATGGATATTAGTGCCATATATAACCAATATGAAGGTGACAGTACATTCACAAAATACCGTCTTGTCTCAATAGTAAGAGCCAAGTACCTAATTTTGTTTCAGTTCCATTTATGTTAACGGAAAAAAACTCTTTACGTTTTAATAATATTCAGGTTTGCTTGTGTGAAGATAGATACAATTGTATAGCATATGAAACAAACAAATGGGTCAGATATTTTAGTTCTGAGACTGAGGTAAAGCTTTAGACATTTTTGTAATACAAGTAAATTACTTGATAATCTGTGACTGATTTGAATGTATGTAGGTTATTGGAGACTGGGATTGTGTCCTCAGTAGTTTTGGAGAACTTAATATGCGACCTGAGATTCTGTTTTTTGAAAACATTGGCTCCTTCAACTGCATACCTGGATCTGAGGATTCTGAAGACGAACAAACAAGCTTTTTCAAAGGCCTAAGAAAGGTATTGGTATATCTACAAAAAATGCTTTTGAGTCTGACTCAGAAACTTTGGAGGAGTTAATAGAATGCTTTGGAGATGCTACATCATTATGATCATGTTTTTTTTTTTTTCTTAGCCCCAAATTAAGCATCATGACTAATATGATCACTGAATACAGATTGTACAAATTCAACACTTGTATTGTATAGATAAAGATAGCTCAGTTTGCATTTAGTTTGATGTTTTGGCATGTAAAACATATTACTTTGTGTTTTGAGTTCCTCCAGTGAAAGCTTTGTTTATCTCTTTTGTTAGGTTTTAGATACAAATTGACTTCAAAATATCAAAAATGAGTTGATTGGAAAAAGAACTTTTTTTTTTAATATTTTTGATTGGTTGAAATAAATTTCTGTTACAAGTGATATGAATAGAATTTTTTTTATTGCTTACATTTCATTAAAATATTCTGTTGTATAATCATTTGTGTATAATGCAGGGATGAAAAAACCAGCTGCTTCTCTTTTCTCTGGAGGGTACGACGCTCAAGAGACTGACACATAAAACTTCCCTCAATGTCTGGTGACCCTAAGAAGCTGAGTTTGGTAATGCCACACTCGTTCAATGAGTCTATAAATATTCTGAGGAATGGTTCGAGAACTAAGAGATATGAAAACCGAGCAGTATACCACAAAGATGATAACTTTCTGATAAATAAGCTAATGTGCATTGATTAGTCTCACAAGTCTGGGATTTTTTTAATCCTCTTGTACAGTGTGATAGTGCGAGTGCGTAGCT
>KE157575.1:5358-28399 GCA_000411055.1 Leavenworthia alabamica
GTGTCTTTTCATAAGAGATGTGTGTATATCTCTTCATTAGTATAAATAGAGATCGAGTCATGTATTGTAAGACAGTCCAGATAATTCAATCTTTAATAAAACACCAAATTTATTCAGTAAAAATATTATGTTTTTATTCCGCAAGAAACAGAATCATCTGTTGAAACAAATAACCGTGTGTTCCAACAACGGGTCAGATTTATTGTGACATACTTATCACAATTTATTTCTGACTCTAAAAGTCTTACAATTCTCCTATAACCAATATTTCATTACAAACTTTTCTAAATACCGATTCTGTTACTTTGCTAGCTATCTTAACACTACCTTGTTGATTTTGGCATCTAGCGTATTGAGTTAATTGATCTAGTTCTTGATTCATCTTTTCTAGGATCCATTACGATGTAAATTTTGTGAACTCGCCTTTAATTTTCTTTGCTTCTTTCGTCATTAAGCAGACTCGGTCATCTTCTCAAGTATAAGTCATATTAAATATCACATCTTTCTTCCACTACATCCCAAACTCTCCACTTGAAATACATTTTACCCATTCGTCAACTCTTTTCTGGGGAAACACAATAAAAATAATAATAAAATTGTAAGATATTTAAATAAAAACTAAAACAACGACTAATTTAAAACAACGACTAAAACAACGACTAATTATCGCTTCTATATAGAAGAGTTCTTCTTCTTCTTCTATTGTCTCATAAACTCTAAAATCAATTTTAAATCATGATATCAACAAAGAACCTCTCTATTCTTTTATGTTTCTTTGTTTTCTTCACTATGACCCAAGTTATCTCCAAATCCGACCACATGGAGACTTTCTGCATCGGTTCACCAGAAAACTCCACTTCCAACACAACTTACAACACAAATCTCAACACTCTTCTCTCAACTCTTAGTAACCAATCATCCCTCGCTAACTATTACAACCTCACCACTGGTCTAGCTTCAGACACAGTCCATGGGATGTTCTTATGCACAGGAGACATCAACAGAACAACATGCAACACTTGCGTTAAGACCGCAACAATCGAGATTGCAAAAGACTGTACTAACCGTCGAGAAGCAATCATATACTACATCGATTGTATGGTTCGATATTCAGATAAGTTCTTTATCTCCACTTTAGAGACAAAACCTTATGCGGGTTTGTCGTCTACAGATACAATACCTAAATCTTATAGTAAATTTAGTCAGAAGTTGTCTGATAAAATGAAAGAAGTTATCGTTAGATCATCTTTGTTATCTTCTTCGTTTACACCTTATTATCTTATGGACACAACTAGGTTTGATGATAAGTATGATCTTGAGTCTTTTGTTCAGTGTAGTCCTTATTTAGATCCAAGAAACTGCACTACATGTCTGAAACTTGCGTTTCAAGAACTCAGTCGTTGCTGTATTGATCAGTTTTGGGGTTTTATCTTCACTCCTAAATGTCTTGTGAGTTTTGATACACACAATTCATCGTTGCCGCCGCTTCCACTACCGAGTCGTAGCGGTTCTTTCTCCATTAAAGGTGGGCACATATATATATATGTATATAATAATGATTAATGATATAATATTATTTATTTACAGTAAATGATACGTATACCTGACATGTTATGTATACTAAACCTATCTATAGATTCGATACTATTAACCCAACAATTATTTTCTCTTGTATGTTTTTAGTATTATGATCAATGTGGTAATTAATGTTTGGATTTATTTTTGTTGAACAGGAAGTAATAAAATTCTTAGGGGAATGGTTATGGCTGTGGCCGCTTCGGTGTTTACACTTAGGAGATTATGATACTATCGATCAATCACCTAATTATGTTTCTTTTGTTCCTAGTGGTTATTTATTCGGTTGTTGTAAGGATTGTTTCTATTTTCCTCTATGTGATTTTGATGCTTGCTCTTTGGTTATTTACTCAGTTCATGTCCGTAACTATCCGGATCTGTTTGAGATCCGACAAACCAATGCCTGAAACAAGAGATCTGGATAGAGGAAAAATTTTAGAACGGAATTTTTTGATATATGGTAAAACCTAACTCCTAACATTATACTACTACTAGACCATCACTTATTTGGTATTACCACTCATGCTAGTATTATTTTACTAATATCACAATAATGTCAAATCAAAACTCAAAACCATCTTTTTAATATGCAGAACTAATCCTAAGTACAAATGGACTAATACTATATTTGAACATTTACAATTGTCACTAAAGGTCCTGAGATTTGAATATTTTATTTTTGTTTTTTTTTCTCTTTTTTTCTTTGACCCATTAATTAAAAGACCAATGAATTTTTTTTCTTATTGTCCATAAATTTCAAGAACCGGTTATGGTGATATGCCAAAAAATCGCGTAACATAAATATTTGAATATTCGTTTCGTGTAAACTATAAAGTGCATGAATCTCATCCTAACTTGAATGGACCAAATCTTAAGGTTAATGAATCAAATATTATTGTTTTACTTTTTAGTTTATGCAAATGATAGCTGAAACTGTAAGAGCAGAGTGAAGAAAGAATGGGATATGATCAATATTCGAACTCCACCCAGGACCCTATCACTCAAAACCCAAATCTTGTTCTTGATTCGGATCAGATCGATAAAGGAACAAGAACAGTAACTACAGAACAATCAGTGAAAACCCGGAAGAGGAAGAGCAATAAAGAAGAGAATAAGCCTGATAAAGCTAAGCAAGTAAGGGTAAGGAAGCCAAAAGCTGTCCCAGCAGAGGAGACTAAGAACAAAGAGGAATTCGTAACGGGGATGGATGGTGTTGGAATGTATATGGAGACGTTGCTTAATGATCTTAAGGCTTCTAGAGTGCGGTTAATGGATTGGGTGAAGAAAGAATTGTGTGAATCATCAGATCAGAATGTTGAATCTCAGCCGCGTCTGAAGAAGAGAACAGTAGCAGCACAGAGGTCAGTGAAGAAGAAGACAAAGAAGAATGGTCAGGAGATGAAAAAATAGAGCAAGCCGGTCGAGAATGGTCAGGAGATGAATAAACCTAAGGAGAAAGGTCAAGAGATGGTGCACAACAGTAGAGAAGCTGGATCTTTGGATAGGTTTCTTCACATCGGTCAAGGTGGTTTAGGCGGAAACTACTTTCAGCAGCAACAAGAGCTTGTTGTGCAAACAGAACAAACAGAAATGGAGAATTTAAAGAACAATGCCCTGAAGAGACAAAAGAACATAAGCGCAGCAAATAGCAACAAGAACAGATCATCAATGGTGGAGAGAACAGGATATGAAATGCAGAAAGATCTTAACTTCATGACACCTTACGTACCAAACTTGTCTTCAGCATCGGCGTTGCAGAGTTTACAACAACTACCTTCTTCAGGGCAAGAGATTAGTTCTTTAGTAACTAACAGCAACTAACAGAACCTATCAACTGCGTCAACCAGTAGCTCAGATAAGCGAAGCAAACAGGAACAAATCATCAATGATGGAGAGAACAGGATATGAAACACAGAAAGATCTTAACTTCATGACACCCTATGTACCAAACCTGTCGACGTTGCAGAGTTTACCACAACAACAACCTTCTTCAGGGCAAGAGATTAGTTCTTTAGCAACTAACACCAACTTTCAACTGAGTCAACCAGTAGCTCAGATGCCTGATCTTTCTGAATTTCAGACAGGAGTAATAGAAGGACAAGGATTTGGGAATTCTCAGTTTCACAACGATGGTTACTTTTCTGATTTTCCATCAGCTTTCCATCCTAATCTGTATGCAGACAGTTATAGTTTCCCAACACAAGTGACTCAAACGACTTCTTCCCAGCAGAGAGATGATAGCAAAATGTTTGGAGTCCTGAGAATGGCTGGCGAAGCCATCACATTTTCTGGTAACATATTTCCTGAAGCCAATATTGGAAACGGTAATAACGGCCTCTCTGACTACAGAACTAGCTCTGGTAGATAAACTCCTGTTCTAAAGACAAGAACAACAATAATCTATCTGTTCTTTAACTAAATTGAAATATTTGAGTAGAGATATATAATGTTAGTTGTGCTAAGGTCTTGATGGTAGGAACGGCTTCATCAAGTATTGGGATTAAGATTCACTCTTCTATAACAATAATGCAAGTCGCTAGCTAGCTTGATACTTACTCGTTACATCGATATTCCACGGCTAGGACTTTGCCATACCTCAATAGACTGTTGATCCTTACGTGTCACAAACATTCTGCTTCCTCCAAACGCCAATCCGGTTATCTTGTTTTCTCCTGAATCCGCTAATTTCCCGTACGAATTCTTCCTAAAAGCCCTCTCTTCCGATACATCCCGGCTTGCATTCCCTACCAAACCCGTAATCACTTCAGACCAAAGCTCGATCCTACTTCCTTTACTACAAAACACATGATTCCCATAACTCTCTATCTTACACCCAACTCCTTCTCTTCTCTCATTCATGCTTCTCTTCTTCTCTTCCCCAAGACAAACCCAAGGATCTTTAGCTCCTAAACTCCTCAAATCAGAATAATAAGCTTCCCCTGAACTAACACCAACCTTGAAAACCGCTGAGAGATTATCCGAGACAGTAACATCAGAGAAACAATCTTGTGTTTCCTTAATCTCCCAAACCATGTTCCTTGACCTAACATCCCAAAACCTTATGTGACCATTAACACCAGAAGGACTAGTATGAGAACCAGAAACCATCAACAAATTACAACTCTGAATCCATCTCAACTTAGTCGATGGGATTGCAGAATCAATATCAGAACCATAGATCTCACAATGATCAATCTCAGAGACAGGTAACAAGCTAGAAAGATCATACACCATAATCGAATTCGAGTTCCTTCTACTAGATTCAAAGCTAGTGAATAAAAACTCAGAGGATAAGCCTATAGCTTGAACCGTTGAGCTAGACCTAGTCACGTTTTCCCAATTCAGAGTTGTACGGACAAATCCATCGTTTTCGAGATCAATGATTTGCAAACCTGGGAAATCGGTAGCTCCGGCAGCTAAAACTCCCGGTGAAATCTCTAGCAGCGAATCCACGGCGGAGAAATTTGTCAACACCGTTGATTTTTGCCTCAACGACCAATCAAACGAAGTGATTTTGCTACCGTGCGCCACGTGGAGTNAATCTGTGATTTACGGAGATCGAAGGGTTCAAATTGAGATGAATTAGAGAGAGAATCGATTAAGAAAGATTCGATTCCAAAGTATCTAGATTCATTGATGAGATCACGAACATCAAATGAATGTGACCTCGTAGGTAAGTTTCCAGTACGGATGATATAGAGAAGAACTGAAAACAAATCGGGATCTCGATCAACGAAACCAGCTGACTCAGTAGCAAGTTGGGAGAAGAGAGAACTGGAACCAGCTAAGGTTAAGGTTTGTTTCGTGGTCTGAAAAATTCTGCCACCAACGTTGATGGAGATAACGTTGGATTCATGAGGGATCGTCGGAAAATTCATCATCAGAGCTAAATCACAAAAACCGTCGCTGTATTTTTGCAGAGGAAAAGACTGAACAAGAGAGATAAGAGTCTTCAGTAACATTAACGGTCGAGATTAGATAAATTTCTTTTATTGGTAAATATTAACGGTCAAGATCAGACGTTGGCTATTTTTTTTTTTTATAATATAAACGGTTTAAACTGGTATGACCAATTATTTTGAAATCGGAAAGATTTAACAATTCGGTTCGGTTTAATAATGTACAGAAACATCCGGTCTGATAAATTAAAGATAAAGGGAGAAATAGATTTGACAGTTGAGTTGTAAGCTTATAAATAATTCATGATATATATAAAACAAAGTCACAAACCAAAGCTGATTCAAGGATCTGCTTTGCCTGCAACATCATCATCATCATCTGATCCATATTCTTCTTCACTTACTTCTTCATCACTAGACTTATCATCTGAATCTTCTTCCCCTGGTTTTGCATACTTCTCACAGTATTCTGAAACCAAACATCATAATAACATTAACCAAACAGAAGCTATAATCCATTAGAACATAGCAACACAAATGATTTGTGAATTACCTTTAACTCGCTGTTCATAAGCAGGACGATCACGCATCATTAAAGCAGCAGCTTCTCCATTCAATGGATCAGATGGGTTTGGATACAAAAGAAGCTGAGGAAGAAATGACTCAAACACATTCACAAGGTCTGAAAAAGACAAAAAAAAACAAATCACATCTTCAGAACAAGAATCTACAAAATCATAAACATTTGATTTGTGAAGCTCTTACCAAACATAGGACTCCAAGTCTGGTTAATCACATCTAAACAAACAGAACCCGACCTGTAATAACACAACAAGAAAAAACAAAGATATTGAAGATTCACAATGTCCAATAACTTAACCCAAATGATTGAGGTGTAAACTCACAGTTCATCAACATTAGGATGATAAATTTTGGTAATGAAACCAACAGATGGAGATTTGTAAGGATAAGCATCTGGAAGTTCAACTCTTATCTTCCACACACCTCCTTCATAAAGACCTTTCAATAACAACAACACACACATAAATGAAGTGACCAAGTAACAACATTAGCCAAGTGTTGAATCGAACCATAGACTCTTAAAGACCATAGATCTCGAATCCACCACAACACACACACTGGTTAATAAAGTTTGACATTTTTTTTACAGAAATAAGAACAAAATCTCAGAAATCATTAATAATTACAAAAACCCTCTCATCATTCCATAAGCATCAATCATAAGCAGAATCAACAGCACAGATAAATCAAATTGAGTTCTTACTGTCTTTGGGTCCATTGAATTCAACAAAAAATTCATGCATGCCATCGTTGATTGTCTCCACTTTATAATCGCTCATCATCCTATACAAATAAGATCAAATCAAATCAAATCAATGAACCAAAAAAAAATCAATTAGGACAAAAAAAAAGTTATTACAGTTTCATCATATCCATTTCTCTGCGTTTGGTTGGTGAAGACATCTTTTTCTTGTCTGGATTCGGTTGTTGTAATCTCTGATTATCTTATTTTCTGGGTTTTTTTTCTTCTTCGTCTTCCGGATTCGAGTGGAAATGAAGAAAATGTGTGAAAAGAAAAAGGAAGATGAGATTTTGTTATAATTTTTTTTTTAATTTAAATTTCACGTGATAAAGTGAAAGCGAAGACCGTATATGTATGTATTCATGTAAATACAGCAATATACCACATAAGGTAATAACTCACTAAAACACTATATAGACATATATTTTTTATAATTATGTTTATGTGTTTTTAATATACTTGCAATTACTACAATATCCTTTTCAAATTATTTTTAATTATTAACTGTTTTATTGTTAAATCATGATTTCTACGTATTAAATTTTCATATTTAGGTGATTATATTTTATTTTATAAATACAACAATAAATTTAAGTTTATCCCATTTTTTTTGTTTTAGAAAATATCAACAATAATTATTATAGTCTTTACTCTTTACCTATATTACTGGAGCTAAATTTAATCATTACATCAAAAACCAAATTCATAGAACAAATTATATTGTAGCACTATTAACTTTTATTAATTAATAATTAAAAGCTATTTTTGCCTAAATATACTTAATTTTAATTATAATTAATATTTATAGATAAATAATAAAGTACATTGAAACAATGACACGTAACGTGAAGTTACTGTTTGTAAGACACGTCTTAAGTCAAAAATAGTTGGCTGACTTTTTAATTGTAATTTTTAGTTTAAACAATTTTTAACCTGAACGTTTAGGTACTAGTAAAAAAATCAACAATTATATAATTGTGATTTGTGACTATTATTTAAGAGTACAAAATAATATTATTCAGATGTGCCACAGTAAACTTTAGAAAATGTGAAGAACCTAAGAAATCTAAAACATAAACACCAGAAATAATTTCATATTACATACTTGTCACACATCAATAACACAATGCATATAACAAACTCAATTTCGGTTTGATTCAATTTTTTTTTCTCTTCGGTTAACCGAATCAAACTGAAATTGAAACCCATCTTAAACACTCATAAAAAACATTTATTTTTCTCATTGTCTTTTTTTTATATTCACAGAAGTGAATTTAAACCAACTCTTAATCTCCTTTTTAGTAGACGACTTGAAACGTCTGTACAATCATATGTATAACAAAACACTGATATGTTTTAGTAAAATTCAACTTTGTGAATCAAGAACAATACCTATTACTGTATTCTTACGATATAAAGAGAATCAAGACTTCTATAAGCTGTGGTACTTGTTGGTTCCTTAGTCGAGAGGTGAGTCAAATACCATTTCCTACACAACAAACAGATCCTCTCACTCAAATCCCAGGAACTAAAACTACTATGTTAACAAGAACACTAGAGTTATTCGCATTTACGACAATCAAAGATGTTACCTTGTTGCAGACTGGGCAGGTTTCACTTCTCTCCATCCATTCTAGAATACAAGCTAGGTGAAAATGGTGATCACAGTTTGCTAAAAGTTTCGGGTTCTCGATATCGTATTCTTGATCAAGAAAAAACAAAGACAAGATAGTTAATAACAACATTCACAGTCATATAATATCTTTGAGAGATATGTGAAAAGGCGAAAGCTTTTACCTTCCAAGCATATGGGACAATCCTCTTCTTCCTCTATTGGTATAAAAACTTCTTTTGATAGCTTCAGGTCTTCATCTTCAGTAGCTTCAAGATCAATCTCAGTTTGCATTTTGCAATCAGTTTCTTTATATGAGCATGTAGTTGGAACACCAAGAGTGATACCGTCAACAGTTTCTTGAGCAGACTCAGTACTATTAGAGGTATCTACTGAAACCTCTCTTATATCAACACAACTGGTCTCTTCATCATTCTCTGGTATCTGAGGAACACCAATAGCCACATCGAAAGGAAGAGGCAGTGGTGGTGGTATATAAGCATCAGGAGATGATGTCTCTAAGTTTGTGTCAACTACAACAACACCAGAGGAAGTCCTGTTATGAGCAGAAGATAAAGGCACACGTTCTTCTGTTACTCTTGGACACTGAAAACACAAAGGTTGATTAAACAATATGAATCCGAGGCACAACAGTAAAGGTTGATTAATTTGAAAGATCACACTAACATAGTAGTAAGCAGGTCCATTGTTAACATCTTCTCTTCGTGAAGAAGAAGAACAACAACAGCAACCTCCCATTTCTTCTTCTTCTTATTCACAGTTGCAAAAACCAAAGACCTTTCATTAATGTTGCTAAATCTACAAGAGTGAGGAAACAAGAAACAAATTACAATCTCAGTTTTCTCATAAGAGTATAGTTTTAATATATTCATCATTTATATGCAAGAAACTGAAACAAACTCTATCTCTCAAAACGATTAGAATCAGAAGAACAATGGTGACTGCTGAGATTAAACCTATGTGCATCTCCTAAATAAGAAGAAACCCAATTTCTCAATCAATTAAGCAACATCTACACAAAACTACAATGAACTCAAAATCATTTGTATACAAAAAACACTAAATCTCAAAAACCTATTAGCTTAACTGAGAGCTAACTAGAACGTTCAATAATCACCAAGCTCTGTAAAACCCTAAACAGTAACATATCAAAGCATCAATTTCAGAATCTACCATTAAACACAAAGGAGAAAACTCCACATAATTCCACACAGATCATCAGTTCATAAAGCAAAAATAAGAAAAATTAAACAAAAACAATCAGTAACAAAGATCAAACATCACACAAGAACAGATCATCTTCCGTAGATTGAATCAGTTATAAGAATCAAAAATCAAAGAGAAAATTTTACTTTTTTTGGTAAAGTTTTTTTCTCGATTTTCTCCTCGTTCCCCTACCTCTGTGTTTATCAAATAAGACTTTGCTAAGAAAATACAAAGACTCTTTGGCTTTGCTCACTTTTTTTTTTTTTTTAACATCACTCTTTGGCCTTTGCTCACTTTATATATAATCTTTTGGTTTTAGCTCATTAAAGTAATTAATTATTTAAATATGATTTAATAAATTACATTTCCATTCACAACCACAACAACAAAAATAGTATTATTTTTTATGGTAATATTTTATTCGCATTTAGAGAAATAACAAATTAATATAAATACAAATATTTAAAATATGTTCACAATATTTTCATTAATTTTATGAGTTTTCTATATTGTTTATATGATATTTACTCGACAAGAACACAACACATTTTGGTTACTTTTCACCTCTACACCCTATTTTTACGTGTGTTTGCTCATTTTGTTTTTGCTCTCTTGTCGTATCTCTTTTGGACCTTCTCCAAATGTGATCTTATATCCATAAAATTTAAAACTATATTTATAAGTAAAATTCATATTATTTATAAAAACCAAAAAAGTAATAAAGTTCATTTTTCTTTAATAAAAAAAAAATTCGTATTGCATAATTAACTGTGTAGCCAAAAAAATCGGTTTAGAACAAGAACGGGCTTATTGACCCAAACAAAAGGAAGCAATGGGCTTAATTTGAGAACAAGAAAGCCCATTCACAATATAGGCCCATATTGGATCTGTTATTGTAGGCTTATAAATGTAACTGTAACGTTACCTCCTCTGCTCCACACTTTCATCCTTCGCATCAAACCGTCACGCACTAGCCGACCCGTTTTTTGACATCGGATCCAACCCGAACCTGAATCCAGTTCCATCGGAGGTTCTACGCCGCCGTCTGTATTCTTTTGATTCGATCAGGAAGAGGAAAAAATAAGAAGATCAAAATATGGGACACGGTATTAGTCTCGATCTTATTAATTTTATTGCGTAGTTTATCGAATAGTCCTGCTAATACTGTGTGAATTTTGATTGAGGTACAGGTGAAAGAGGAAGACCCAACAAGAAGATGAAGTACGCTGGGAAGGTTCGTGATGAGTTTTGTGTTCAGGTGAAATTTTTATTAAATTAGGTTTTTCAATGATGATTAGTGTAATTTCTACAGGATGATCAGAAGATGAAAAACATTCAAAACGTAGAAGATTACTATGATGATGATGATGAAGATTCTCGTGATGGTAGGTTTTGTTGTGCTTGTATATTAGGTTACAATTGGAAATTTGTTATATAATTGGTTTTTGAAGGTGAAGGAGAGGAGAAGAAGAGAGATTTTACTAAATTGGAGTTGAAGCTAGATCATGGAAATAGACCATTATGGGCTTGTGCTGATGGAAGAATTTTCTTGGAAACTTTTTCTTCTCTCTATAAACAAGCTTATGATTTTCTTATCGCCATTGCTGAACCCGTTTGCAGGTGTTGCTTTGATTTCATTTCGTTATATATCACTGATATTAGTGTATAAGTTGTGATTTTGGTGTTGATTTTATGTTTCTAATTTAGGCCAGAGTCAATGCACGAGTACAATTTAACACCGCACTCGTTGTATGCTGCTGTTTCCGTTGGTCTTGAGACAGAAACTATCATTTCTGTATTGAATAAACTTTCTAAGACTAAGCTTCCCAAGGAGATGATTGATTTCATCCATGCTTCTACTGCTAATTATGGTAAAGTGAAGCTAGTATTGAAGAAGAATCGGTATTTTATTGAATCTCCATTCCCTGAGGTATGTATGTTCATCATATTCTGGTATTTATGTATTAGGATTTGGGTTTCGTTTGTCCTTTGATTTTGCTTGATTGCTAAAACAAAATAATCTGCAGGTGTTGAAAAGGCTTCTAAGTGATGATGTTATAAGCAGAGCTAGATTTTCTTCTGAGGTACTTTGAAGTTGAACTCCTCCATTTATTTAGTGCATTATGTCAGCTTGTTGTAGTTTCTAGCCAACATAGATTTAGTTGTATTTTTTTTTGCTAGCCATATTATGAAGGTGATGGATTCACCATCGGAAAAACAAGCGGTGAACTTGAAGCAGGACCTGGGGAGCTGTTGAATGAAGCAGAATTGGCAGCAGCAGCAGAAGAGAAAGAAACTCACTCCTTTGAGATAGACCCTTCACAAGTAACTTTCCCCAAATGCTTGTGAAAAATAATCGTTTTGTAAGTTCTATTCTATGATCTGTATTTGACTTGCATCATCATGTTCTTTTGCTCTTTGTGTGTAGGTGGAGAATGTTAAACAGCGTTGCTTGCCAAATGCCTTGAATTACCCTATGTTAGAGGAATATGACTTCAGGAATGACAATGTGAGAAAAGAAAATATGATACTTCGGGCCAATTTTTGCTTACCAGATGATATACACTGTATGTTCGCGATTGCTAAAAACTTAATGGTGTCTGTCAGGTTAATCCTGATCTTGACATGGAACTAAAACCCCATGCACAACCGAGGCCATACCAGGAAAAAAGTTTGAGCAAAATGTTTGGGAATGGTATAACTGTCACTCTTTGGTGAATCTATATTTTAACTTTCCTGGGGATTGTCATACAGTGACTGATCTAGCTTCATTGTGAACTTATAATCGATAAGTAATTTCTCGTGAGACTGATCTAGAATCTTGATTCTGCAGGACGAGCAAGATCTGGGATTATAGTGTTGCCTTGTGGTGCTGGTAAATCTCTTGTTGGTGTTTCTGCAGCAGCTCGTATAAAGAAGAGTTGTCTTTGTTTGGCGACGAATGCTGTCTCGGTGGATCAATGGGCCTTCCAATTCAAGTTGTGGTCTACTATAAGAGATGACCAAATATGCCGTTTCACTTCTGATAGTAAAGAACGATTCCGTGGAAACGCTGGTGTTGTTGTGACAACCTATAATATGGTTGCCTTTGGTGGTAAACGATCTGAGGAATCAGAGAAGATTATTGAAGAAATGAGAAACAGGGAGTGGGGGTTACTACTCATGGACGAGGTAATCAAATAGTTGTTAATGTGATGTGTGCCTTTGAATTAAAGAAAGTATTTGCTGATAGTTACTTTTTGAAAACTTTATATGTGGAGAAGGTGTATTCAGTTTAATCCCATGAATGCAATCTACAAACAAGTAGTTTCCGTGCAATCCGTGATGTTTTAAGGGTTATCTTTGTTAACAGGTGCATGTGGTTCCGGCCCATATGTTTAGGAAAGTTATCAGTATCACAAAATCTCACTGCAAGCTAGGACTTACAGGTACTTAAAGGGTTCATTCTCATCTACCTTCTTTTTTTTTGGTATTACACATCAATTTCAGAAGCTAAGTCTCTTTTTTGGTCATTTTGTTCAGCCACCCTTGTGAGAGAAGATGAAAGGATTACAGATTTGAACTTCCTCATTGGTCCGAAATTATATGAAGCCAATTGGCTTGATTTAGTTAAAGGAGGCTTCATTGCAAATGTTCAGTGTGCTGAAGTTTGGTGTCCTATGACCAAAGAGTTTTTTGCTGAATATCTTAAGAAAGAGAACTCCAAGAAAAAACAGGTCCGTGAATATATGCGTTATTCGCATTGTTCTTTGTTTTCCACAGCAGTTTACTGGAAAAAATCTGCTTTATGTTTGATTCATCTAATGCACTAAGAGTCCATGAATATACTATGTTGTTTTAGTGTGTCTCATAATTGGTGAAGTGCTTTAATATAATCACTCTGGGAATTGTGTCTATGGAACTAGAGCTAGTAAACATCTACAGTTGTTCTAAGATGTACATATCTTCTCTTCTTGTATATGCAGGCGCTTTATGTCATGAACCCTACTAAGTTCAGAGCCTGTGAGTTTTTGATACGTTTCCATGAACAGCAACGTGGGGATAAGATCATCGTCTTTGCAGACAATCTTTTTGCACTTACAGAGTATGCAATGAAACTCCGGAAACCAATGATTTACGGTGCAACAAGGTTCGTTAAAGAACTTTATATTGCAAATTTCATATTCACTCAATATCCAATCTGATCAATGATCATCCTCATCTTGACCAGCCATATAGAACGAACCAAAATTCTCGAGGCGTTTAAAACCAGTAAAGACGTAAACACTGTTTTCTTGTCAAAGGTATTATTAGGCATTGTCACCACTTTCCATTTACCTGTATTTATAGAATCATATTGATTATTAAACTTAATAATGGGTTGGTTTCAGGTTGGTGATAACTCTATAGATATCCCTGAAGCTAATGTGATTATCCAGATTTCATCACATGCTGGTTCTAGACGACAAGAAGCTCAACGTTTGGGTCGTATTCTTAGGGCTAAGGTTTGTTTTTTTTTTTTGGCTCATCTCGTTGTGTTACTCTTGTTGGTTGGATTATATATCTGCATGATTTGAAAACAGGGTAAACTTGAAGATAGAATGGCTGGTGGTAAAGAAGAGTACAATGCATTCTTCTACTCACTTGTTTCTACGGATACACAGGTAACTCACTCATTTGGCTAAAACGAAGCGTTTTGAGTATGTTGTGGGGCTCAGAGGTATTGTTGTGAAAATGCAGGAAATGTATTATTCAACAAAAAGACAACAGTTTTTGATAGATCAAGGTTATAGTTTTAAGGTAATAACAAGTCTACCACCACCTGATGCTGGTTCAAGCTTGAGCTACCACAGTCAAGAAGAACAGTTATATCTTCTAGGAAAGGTGTTAAACGCTGGAGACGATCTAGTTGGTTTAGAACAACTAGAAGAAGACACAGATGGAATGGCTCTGCAAAAAGCGAGAAGAAGCATGGGATCAATGAGTGCAATGTCAGGTGCAAAAGGAATGGTGTATATGGAATATAACTCAGGACGTAATAAATCTTCTGGTCAACCAAAGAAACCTAAAGACCCTACAAAACGACATCAACTCTTCAAAAAACGTTTCGTATGAGACAAGTAAAGGTTTTGTTTTGCTCATTCTCGGTGTTTTTGTTTTTATGGCTTTTGATAAATGGACACTAAAAACATTAGCATTAAATATTAATTATAAGCAAGTATCTTGGGAGTAAAATATATCTATCTGTCAAGACGTCATATAAATTCTAAAGGTGACAGACCTAGAAAGTTATGTGTAGGTAGAAGCATTTTGACCACTTTTTGAAGGACATTTAAATTTAAGTCCTAATTGATTGATTAATATTCTTTGTCTATTTGTTCGACAAGCTTTGTGATTACAAATCTTTAATATATTAGAAAGTTTCAACTTTTATATAATCATGAATATCTAGACACTAGTGTGTTTGAATCATTATAATATATGAATGTTGTGTGTTTTCTCAAAGTGTTATAAATAGAAATTTAGTTACGGGTTTCTTCTAATGTAGACAAAACTCTATATAGTATATAATTCAGACATTTGAATAAATGTTAAGATTTTTCTAACGATGAAAAAATTGATGTAATTTCAGAATTTTCATTGTTTTAAGTTTCGTTTTATAACTCATCAAGTGGAGAATAAATAAATAATTTTGCAGTAAAGAAGGACTAGATTTAAGCACAAATCATCATTACTTCCTTTAACATCACAATTCACAAAAAGTTATATTTTGACATTCTCTTTAATGTTTATATAACATGCAAACACATATTATAATGTTTGATGAGAAAATATAATCTATTAGCACGTACGGTTATTTTAAGAAAAAAAAAAATCATGTTAATGAAAAACTAATGAGTAATGCGGTTGGTCAAAAAGACTAAATTCTGTGGTTAATTGATTATATAATGTCATTTATTGCCCAATATATCAAAGGTATTACTAAGAAGAATCTATTTTATATTCTTTTAGCGTTTTAAAACGTTAAATCTTTTTCATAATTATTTATTTTTTCAACTTTATTTTACAAATATATATCCACGTAATAACCAAACAAAAAAGACTCTTCTATAATTTATAATAGCCATAGGAGTAATGTGGAAATACATATAGAAAAGCTTGATTTATTTTCACTTCAAAATGAAAATGGCATCAAATATAAATTGTTTATTACTAATTATTTATTTACTTTTTATGATTATTAAGTTAATGACATTGAGTAGTGTCAACTAGTCCTGGGCGTTCGGGTTTTACGGGTTAATCGGGTCGGGTTATTCGGATTTTCGGGTTATTCGATTTTTAAATTTTTTACCGAAATAAACCGAATAAAATTTTCGGTTTATTCGGTTCGGTTTGTAATTTAATCGGATCGGTTTTAGAAAAAAATGGTTATTCCGAATTAGAGCCGAATAAGGTTATATATTATAATTGTTGCTTCATTCGTTGAAAGTAACGATAGTCTAGTGGTCATATTGTTGTATATCCCCGTGCAAACCCGAGTTCGAGTAACCATTATGCGGGTTTTTTTTTTAATTTGTTTGAATAGGGCTGTCAATTTGATTCATTATCCGCGGGTTNAAAATAAGATATTTAAAAATTTTAAAATATAATAATCTGATAATAGAGATAGTTATTCGGATCAACTTCATATAACTAGAAAATTCTTAATTATAATATAAAAATATTAAAAATATATAAAATATTTAAAATGCTCAAGTCAATGGACATATATTAAGAATGGACAATAAAAATAAAATATAAAAAAATAGTGAAAGTTAAGATTAAAATGGACGATTCGATTTTTTACATATTTGACAAAATAGTGATAGTGATCGAGAAAAAAAAAAGACAAAATAGTGATATTATTTTTTAAACATATAAATCGTTTACGAAAAATAGTTAAAGTTATTAGTGATTGTGATAGTGATCGAGAAAAAAAAAAAGACAAAATAGTGATATTATTTTTAAACATATAAATCGTTTACGAAAAATAGTTAAAGTTATTAGTGATTATTATGGTCAATAATACAATTTTATTGAAAAAATAAAATAGTAAATACATGTATATTGAAACTATCTCACATCAGATATTTATGGATTAGATCATTTCGAGAATCATCTCATTTTATGTTATATTATATTTAAGAGATTAAACAAAAATACATATTTAGAAGCTGAATTTATAGATGAGTGGATTGAATATAATTTAAAAATAATATTAAACTGTAAACATTTGATATGGGTTATTGATATATAATATATTAATAAGAAATTTAATTTATGAGTGATTAAATTGGATCGAATAGTAGATAGTCGTAAACTTTCTATATAGTATATCTTTGTAATTTTTTCATTTTTAATAATCAATTAGAAAATAATTAATAGAAATAGTGATAAAATAAGGCAATTAAATTAGTAAATAATCAAAACTAATTAGGACAATCGACGTGAGGTAGTGACATCTGGCATTTTTTTTATTTTGGTCCTCCATTAATTTACGTTTTTCAACTTTTGGTTTCAAATTTTAAAATTTAGAAAAACCAGATGAATTATTTTAATCCATTTATTGCAACTCTTCTCTTTCACCACAGCCTCTGCCGGGAATTTCAAATCATCCATATCATCTCCACAGAGAAACTCCACCGTCTACATATTTTTTTATTATACTATCATTATTTTTACCAATTTTTTTCTCAAATTAAGTCACAAAACTTTGATTACTAGAAAAAAATGGTTATTCCGAATTAGACCCGAATAAGGTTATATATTATTATTGTTGCTTCATTCATTGAAAGTAACGATAGTCTAGTGGTCATACTGTTGTATATCCCCGTGCAAACCTGAGTTCGAGTAACCATTATGCGTGTTTTTTTTTTAATTTGTTTGAACAAGAAGGGTATAATCGTAGTTTGATTAATTAACTAGGGCTATAACCGTAATTTCATTAGAATCATCTTCTTCTACCTTACAACCCTAGCCTCCGACAGTCTGTGTTTTTTTTCTTCTTCAATTTTTTTTATTCCTATGACTTTTTTCACAAATCTCAACTATAAAATATAAATCTACTAGTTTTTCTTCGTCTGACAACATAATCGTCCAAAATAAACTCATATTCAACAGATGAATCTTAAATAAAATTTATATAGAAGAACTTCATTCGGTTCGTTCGGATTTCGTTTACCGAACCGAATTAAACCGAAAACCGAATTGCAAAAAATATGTTACCGATCGGTTTATATATGTGAATTTATTTCGGATCGGTTTTGTGTATTTCGGTTCAGTTTTCGGAAAATCGAAAAAAGCGAACCGAAGGCCCAGCGCTAGTGTCAACCCTATTTAAAATAGTAGTAACATGCTGCCCAATATTTGGAACTTTTTGAACCTTCAAGTTCTTTGAGTGCTAAGTCATGATTACTAATTAGTAACATTATTATTGTTTGTATTATTATTATTGGATAGTCATTTGATTTGACATCACTTTGCATTACCTTTCTTGTGAAATATACTAATAATATAGCAATGAAAAATCAGATAATATATAAAACTGTGAATAAATAGAATAATATATCATTTGTATTGTTTGTTCCACCCCAATGGAAAAATAAACAATTTTAAATACAAGAAAAAACACATGTTAGCTTCTCCTTTTCTTCTTTTGTTTTATTTCTCTTTTTTATAGTTGAGGGTTTTATTCAGTCAAATTACTAATTATGCTAAAAGGTGTTTTCCTAAAGTGTTACATAGTGACTTATAACTATTATATTTTCATGTTAATATATAAGGTATTTGCCTTACATCTCATAATATATCAATATAAACTAAATTTTATCTATATTTTAAACTTTTATTTAGTATATAATAAAATATGTATTTTATTATTTTAAAAATTGAATATTATTTTATTATTTTACAACTAGATAATTTAAATTTTACTATTTTGTAAATTAGAATGTGTATATTATAGTTTTAAAACAGTATAATAGATTAAATTTATTATTATTAACTGTTAATATTTTATTATAAAATAAAATAATATGCGGAGTTAGTATTTAATTTTAAGCATATATATAAATGTAATAATTCTTTATGATGTTCGTACACTAACATGACCAAAGAGTATCTTGAGTTGAGTCTTCTCTATACTTGGATTATTAAATAGTAATATATTTTAACGATAAAGAACATAAAAATGACATTTATATTATAGAATCTTCTTTCTAGGTCAAGGATCCGTGACTAGTCATTTTCAAAACCGAAAAGGTAAATAATCAAAAACAAATAGTGTAATTTATTACAATATACATTCTTTTAAAATACATCTATTTTGTTATATTATTATTTTGATGCAATCTACGAATACAACTATATCGACTCATAACTCAGTATTTGAAATATCTAATAACCGACTCGATTAAACCGTAATAAATAAGAATTGGACCATTGGTCTTGTATGAAGAGTCTTTCACCAGAAAGAAGAAGACAGAGAAGTTGTGTAGTGTAAATGAGACTCTTGTTGCACCACAGAAGCTTCCTCTTCATGCAGCCCCTCCAATTTCTGACCAATCAGTATTTTAATTTAATACATATGATATTCACTACACATATTTGACTATACACTAGTCTTTTTCATTATATTTAAATTCATTTTTGGAATAAAAAAATTCGCATATATTATTACACTGGATTTTAGGATTATTACATGCAAAATTAGTTGAAAATAAATAAAAAATAATGATAAAACACTCAGGGCCGTATCTGAGCTAAGGAAGGTGAAGCAACCGCGTAGGGCCCCCGTTTTTTTTTTAACTAGCGTTAAGAAAATTTTCGATACAAAAAAAAATTCTATGTAACAAGGGCCCCCATTTTTAGTTTCGCCTCGGGCCCTCCGAAATCTCAGATCCGGCCCTGAAAACACTCCTACATACTACTCACATATATTATGAAATAACTTAAGTTTTATTTTGCTTAATGTATACTATAAAAAAATTATTGGTCGATACATTAAAAATAGAGAAAAAAACTATGATTTTTACCAAACAATTTTTAGAAAAATATATTTAAAAAATATAAATTTTGAAACAAATTTCTAGTTCTAAAACAGTTTAAATTATTTCTTTGTATAGTATATAGTTTATGCACTTTATCAAATCTAGAACCGAGTTTTAACACTACACCAACATTAGTAGTATATTAAAAAACCTTTGGTATTGTGATTAAAAATATTCAATTTTTAAAATTTGATTTACCCAAAGCTCAGCGTCGTCTTCCTCATTGTTGGTGATTTCTACAACTTCATCGTTGCGTGCGAATCTGCCACGTATTCGAGGTCTACTGTCCGCTAATGTTTTCCTGCA
The DNA here is from genome assembly GCA_000411055.1 of Leavenworthia alabamica. NCBI lineage: Eukaryota > Viridiplantae > Streptophyta > Magnoliopsida > Brassicales > Brassicaceae > Leavenworthia > Leavenworthia alabamica. Next base: position 25,369 of record KE157575.1, read on the forward strand.
TGCATACTTTTTTTTCCCAATCCCAAAAATGAAGTTTTTAATCAAATTTAAAGAATCAAAGCAATTGAAAATGTAAAAAAAACTATACCTTTATAGTTTTGGTAAAGTTTCTCTGGTTTCGTTTAGCTCTATATTTTGATATTTTCTCTTTACGTTCTTCTGCACTGTAACGTCCCACCTTAAAGTTCTGTTCTTCACAAAACGGCGCCGACGTGTTCTCCGATGATTTCTTCATTTCGAAGTTGGTCTGAAAATGAAATTAAAAATCAAAAATTTTAGTAATATTACAAAAAACAGAGTATGAAACAGAGATAAAAAAAACAGAGAGACCTGTAAATCTCCTGTACTGTAGACTCGTCGCATTTGACCGGAAAAGAAATCATTTTCCGGCGAGTTAAAGGTATTGTAATGAAGATTTGAAGAACCCATCATTGGAATATTGAACGGAAGCTGATTTGGTTTTCCATCGAAGGAATTGCTGCTAAAGCTTCTCTGCATATATCTTCCTGCATTCTCTATTGCACTGTAACTTCGTGCCATCGATGCTATATGATTATGATCAGAGCCACCACAACCGTCGAAGAACTTCTCTGTTTTGACGGCGTCGGAGATTTGGAAATCTGAGAAATTTGGATATAATCCGGTGGGAATATGTTGAGACAGAGTTAGGGTTTCAAGAAGATCACTTGGAGGAGATGAAGAGAGTATGTTTTGAGGGGTAAAATGGTCAAAAATGTTGAGAGATTCATTAACTGAGTAAAGTTCGTTGTTGCAGAACAAATCTGTAGTTGTTGTTATGTCTGAAGAAAACATTTCTGAACTATAATTTCGAAAAATTGAAGAAGAAGAAGATGATAAAGAAGAGCCATCAAAGATATAAAGATCAGACGAAGCCATTTTTAAAGATGAATAAACACAAACAAGTCAAACTCTGTTTATTTTGTTTTACCAAAAATGGAAAAAAAAATAAAATTTTACTTTGTTTTATGGGTTTCTTTGTTTCAGAACTGACAAGTGAAGTTTCCTTTGTCTGGTAAGTGACAGTTATTTATAACGGCGGCAAAATTGAGTTTTATAAATATGTCCTTATATTTAATTTTAGTTTATGAATTTTGCATAAACTGTTGTATTCTTACATTTTTGGCTTGAACTGCTTGCGTCTAAATAGTTTAATTTAGACTCTACTTGATCTCTTTAATCTTTTTGATGAATGATGCGAACAAAAGCTTCTTTAGTTGTGTTATATTACTATTCAAATCTTAAGTTTTTGGAATCTAATTCCATCATAGGCACTGCTGTCTAAAATGCATTTTTAGTTTAGATAAATAATTATTGATCAGTAGTTGAGAAAATTCGAGGGAGTTTATAATCAATATTTTTGTTTATTTGGAGTTAAGTTTAATTTTTTATAATCAAGAATATTTAATCTCGCACATTAGTACAAGAGAATCAAACATTATAAAACGATTAAAATGAGTTTAAGCCTGACCATTCAATGTTTCAAAACCTATGAGACAAGTTATGAGAACTTTCTAGCTGTTTAAGTTAAAGCTGCATGCAGTTGAAAAGGATCTTTGTTTGGTTTTAGCATCAAAAGAATTTGGAATTTGAAGCTGCATTTACAGAATCTGGGTCAACCAAGAATACATGTCTTCGAGTCTTGATTCGAACATCATTATTACATTATATAATTGATCCTACACAATGGAAATAATCTTTCTTGAACCTACAATCATATAATACTTTTTAATAACATCATCTACAGGGTCAGACAGAACCTGGTCGTGCTTGTCTCACTTAGCTAGAGAAATTTACTTGGTGTAGTATTCGTTTAAGAGATGAGACAAGAAGTTAAAAATTAAAACACCTCCAAGTCCACCGAGTGCATATTCATATACTGTAAATCACATTTTCTAAAGGGTTAATTTGTCAAATGATATATGAGGTAAACGTTCATGTTGGTGAACATATGAGATGATTTCACTATTTTATGATCTTGTAATGTTGACATTGTTCATGTGTGTCTCTGTTTTTGGGAACTCAGGAGCATAAAGCGAGTTTATGCTCCAAGATGAATGTAATATCCATACAACACCATGTGACAATTGCATAAGTGTATATACTTGAAACTTTCTTTGTTTTCACTTAGCGGCTAATACACATTCATGTGTGTTTTAACATCATGTCTTATATTTATGATGTTTTATCTCTATCAAATCGCTTGTATTTGCTCTCTTGTGGCTTGCATTGTAGGAAGTGATGAACTCTCTGAAGCTTCTCAGTTGCTTTCTTGCTTAGATGATATGGTTTATTGCACGTATGTTTAATCCTTTCCTTGATCTACATGTCGTTTGGCTCGCTTTGGTTACATCAAATGTAACCAAAAGACTCATACCAGATGTTTATTTTTGATGATTATGTGATATTGGTCTTGAGTTTTTCGCAGGGTCTGCGCGTGTATGCAGGTATGAAAATCGAGTTTACATCACATATTTTCACATAACCAAATCCAATATCTTCTCTTATCTTGCCAGACACAACACAAGAGAGAGATGGTGTGCTTAGTTCTCAACCAATGTCAGTGCCACCGGCTCAGCAAATGTCTCGTATGGATCAACCTGTCCGTCCCTATCATGGTTACCCTCCTGCACCAGGTTATCCACCAAAGTTGTAATGCCATAATCTAAATTGATCTGTAGAACTTGTATAGTTTTGTTTTATCTTAATTTCCTGCTTTTAGCCAAAGATGGGTTAAACTAACCACCATTTCATTTTAATGTTTTATAATAAATCATTTTTGTTAAATGTTTTTTTTTTTTTTTTAACCGCTAAACTTTATTAATAATCAGTTTAAATCATTGTTTACAGCATTAACTAAAAAAGACGGACAAGAATGAAATATTTCACATTGATTATGGATCCGTAAACATCTTTTCGCTAGCAAATCAGCACATTGGTTATGCTCCCGTCCTCGTTGAGTGAAAACAATACCGTCAAACATATAACGCCATTGCTTGATTTCACTCACAAA
>KE157576.1:0-16658 GCA_000411055.1 Leavenworthia alabamica
TTTTTTTTTTTTTTTGTTCAACTCACTAGATATCTTTTTATATAAAAATGCTTAGGAAGAGAGAGAGCCATGTGACAAAAAAAAGAGTAGTTTGACCATATGGGCTGAGCCAAGGATCCATGGGCTCAATAACCTAACACATACATCTATTTACCCAATATTTTTTGTTTTCTGTTTGTTTTTTGTTCAGTTAGGGTTTTAACAATTAGGGTTTTACTTTTAGATTTTCATTCGATTCTCTTTCTCCCCCTGCCGGGACGTTGAATCATCCTTCTTTCACAACAATGGTGACGAAGAGAGATAGAATTGTCAACACTCAGCCTTTTTTCTCCGATGAAGCCTCTGTCGCTTCTTCTAGGAAGCGATCAAAAGTTCCCAAAACTCATCAGAAGCAGGAGAAGGTGAGTGATAATTTCACGCCTTCTGGACATTCCTAATTCTTCAATTTCAAGCTTTTAGGATATTCAATTTAATCGTATTTTTTGGTTTCCGTAGTTAATAGAGGCTGGTATGAGCTCTAAGATCATGAAGGAAGCTCTTGCTCAGCAAAAAGAGATCGCAGATGAAGAGAACGCCGAGATTAACCCTAGCATCGCCGCTTTTGCTGTTGCAGCCGCTATGACTGCTGGAGAAGAGCATAGAGTGGTAGAGGAGGAAGATGATATTGATGATTTTGATGGAAATTTTGATAATCAGAGCGAATTCGATAATTATCAAGTTAGTTCCTTGATTCTCTATGTTTACGAATAGTTTAATTTACCTCTAGAACAATTGATTCTTAATGATTATGTTTTCAATATTGTGATGGAACTTGTAATCAGGAGGAGATCAATGAAGATGATGAGAAAATGTTTGAATCGTTTTTTACCAAGAATGCTCCTCCTCAGCGTACTCTCGCCGACATCATTATCAAGAAAATTAAAGATCATGATGCTGATTTAGCTGAAGGTTGATTTAGAATCTTTATTATCTGTTTTTGCTTCTGTAGAATCTTCACTGATTGCTAAGCTCATACATTTTTGCTTCGCAGAAGAGCGTCCTGATCCTAATTTGCCTGCTTCAGTAACTAAACTATATAAAGGGTAATGTTTTGTTCTTTCCATTACTTGAGCATAGGTTCATTCAACAGAACTTTTTGAATGTGGTTCTCACGCTTCTTTGATACTCTTTTATACAGTGTTGGCAAGAGTATGAATGAATATACAGTTGGGAAATTGCCAAAAGCATTTAAAGTTATTACTTCAATGGAACGTTGGGAGGATGTATTATACTTAACCGAGCCAGAGAAATGGTCACCTAATGCAGTGTATCAAGCTACAAGAATCTTTGCTTCCAACTTAAAAGACAGACAAGTTCAACGGTTTTATAACTATGTTTTGCTTCCCCGAGTTAGAGAGGATATCAGAAAGCACAAGAGGCTACATTTTGCTCTATACCAGGCATTAAAAAAGGCATTGTACAAGCCTACTGCATTCAATCAAGGGATACTATTCCCGCTTTGTAAGGTATATTATTCATCCTTAAGAATTTACAATAACTTTTTATGAGCAATCTATGATCAGAATGTGACAGTTTTCTTACTAGTTACTTGTGTGTTTATTTATTTCAGTCGGGGACAATGAATCTCAGAGAAGCTGTAATTATAGGGAGCATTCTTGAAAAGTGTTCTGTCCCTGTACTTCATTCATGGTATACATTACAAAGATTGTATAAATAGAACATCTTGTACGATTTGGAGATTATTCATTGCATATTATAAATTTCTTTTGCATGAACTGCAGTGTTGCCTTGCTAAAGCTGGCTGAGATGGAGTATTGTGGCACAACAAGGTAAACAACGGATATTCTTATAAGACTTTATATAACAGAGTCAGAGAGAGTGCTGATTATGTTTTTAATTACGCAGTTACTTTATAAAAGTTCTTTTGGAGAAGAAATATTGTATGCCATATCGAGTGCTTGATGGATTGGTTGCTCACTTTATGAGATTTGTCGACGAAATAAGAGTAATGCCTGTGATTTGGCACCAGTCACTTCTTGCCTTTGTGCAACGGTAACTTTTTATTTTCACAGAGATTTTCAACAGATGAAAGCAACAAAAAAAACGTATCTACCTTAAAAGTTATGTTTGTAAGCTCATGTTAAAGCCTATGTGCAGGTACAAGTATGAAATACTAAAGGAAGACAAAGAACATCTCCAAACTCTCCTCCAGAGACAAAAGCACCATCTTGTAAGGCTTCTTTTAGCTTTAAATATCTGGAAGTTTTTGTTTCGTAAATCACAACTTATTAAGCTTTTAATTATAAATCTTAGGTAACTCCTGAGATTCTGAGAGAACTCAAGGGTAGCAGAAACCGTGGAGAGAAAGCAGATCCTATGTTGGATACTCATATCCTTTTTTTGTTTCTTCTAATTTCTCTTTGGACTTGGTTTTAGTAATGTGATTATTAAATGTGAGTTATGTTATTATATGTTATCTCCTTGACTCTAACTTACCTTTAGTCAATCCAGTTAAAGAAGACAGGTTTGATATTCCTGAAGTACCAATGGAAGAGGACTGATGATCATTTATTCATAGTGTTTGGTTTCGGAGGGATTAATTTAATGGAGAGTCTTGAACATGTCTCCTGTTTAAAAGAAGAAGAGTTTTTATCCCAAATATTTACTAGATTTTGTATTTGTATTTTACTATTTTTAATTCATTATTTAACATTTGTTTGAAATATTAGTGAATGCTTACAAAACTGAAACCGAAAGAGTTAGCAACTCAATATTTGTAATTTTGTATGGTCTGATTCGTGACTGTCCCCAAGGTTATTTGGTAGATGTTGTGGGTGTTGTTGGGACTCCGAACTCCGACGTTGCAAAATGTTTAGCATAGTTTTTATAGGGTTTGTACATAAAACATTTTGATCATAAATTTAACATTTCAAAAGAAAGAAAAGAAAATTTTGTATAATTGATTTAAGTAATTAAAAAGAGTTTTCAAGGTCCAAACAAAAATCTCGTGAATTTGATTACGTCCAATTGTCCATTATATTTTATTTTTCAAAAAATATTTTTTATTAATTTATTTTGTCTCTCACCAGCGGCGCTAATTTAGGTTTTGAAATTTTGTAAATCAGCCACTTTATTTTATCATTTGTCAGATCAACCCTTTTCACTAAATCAAAACCGTCTAAATTAACATAATCAGCTCAATGAAGATCCTACGGCTCTTATTACTTTTATCATCTATAGTCAACAAAAATAAGAGACCTCCACAATAAATGTTCTCAGTGCTGCTCTCCCTCACCAATTCCTCTGCCACTTCTTCTTCTTCTCCTTCTCCTTCTCCTTCTCCTTCCTCGATCGATCATTTTTTATCTCGGATATGCCTAAGTTATTGTGAAACCAGAGCTGTATAGACGAATGTGGTTGCTTTTGAAGCTTAGATTCTACTTTAATTTAGTGTGTACTCTTCTTCTCTAGATTTGTTTCTACAAACTTGCTTCGGAAATAGAGGTTTGTGTTCAAAATTCCCTATAAAAATGTTTAGTCTTAGCTTAATTTTAGGTTTATTCTACATATATTGGCAAAATCCATGGTAGGTTATAATTGTTAAATGTGACTCTTCTAGGGCTCACATTCTTCGATTTACCATTTGTGTTGTCAAATCTGCTTAAGAGTTTTTTTTTGCAATTTAATTTTGGGAAATAGTTCATGAATTTATAAATTAATAATAGATGTTACCTTTTTAAGTAGCTAAGCACATTTTTTAGTAAAAGCTTTACATAATTACAACTTTTACTCATTTCCTTAAAAGTAGTTTAGTCCATCTAAAACAATAATTAGTAAAAAAAAAAAAGTACCTACTCAGTTCCCAAAAAAAAAAAAAATGCCTTAAATTCTTCATTGTACAGTGAAAAAATTCTATATTCTTGTCACTTTGTGAATGATTATATATTCTACAAAATGTAGAGCATAGTTTTGTCGTCTTCTACGCTTCATTGATGCTTATTTATTTTTCAATGAAGAAACCAACATAAGTTCAGTTCTCTTTCTATTTTAAAATGCGAAAGCCACTTTTACCATATTGTTGAGTTAAAAAAAATTTATTGACTTGGGTGTAATATATCTTTAATGTGTATTTATGCAGTGGACCAAATGGTTGGTGTATTTAATATCATCTGATTGGTAAGGACAATCTTGTGTGTTTTGAAGGAATAAGGAAGTTGGCTTTTGTTCTCTCTAGTCTTCACAAAGAGTAGAAGAAAGGATGATGCTGCTGAGAAGAAGGTTGGCTTGTTGTAGCAAGGATAGAGAGCTCAGCATTGATTTTGATGAACAAGATAGTAAGTACTATATAGACTCTTCTTGCATTCTTACATTAATAATCCTTAGAAGTTTGAATCTTAGTTCATATGAACTAACTATAAACTTTATAAAGAGATACTTTTTTAGCCTTTAGGTGTATCATTTATGGGCATGATATGGAATATTTAGGCTAACAACTATTGGGTTATAGTTGTTAAAGAAAAGTGAGTGACCGGTTTAGTTTTTTTGGTATGGGACCAATATCAGACCCTTAAAGATCTACACCAACCATGTCATTCATGTAATAAATAGGGCGTGAAGACTGTAGCTTTCCACGAGACATCAATGCCTATATTCATTTTGATGCGAGTCCATTTTATATGATTCATTGTCATGTTCAGTGCGGGTCCTCTAGGTTATTTAGTTGTGTCTAAAATCATAAATTATATTTATTTATTCAGAAACGGCTAAGCATATTTATATAGTTAATTGTTTTTCACTTCACATGGCAATTAAGACTAAATTAAACAGTACTTTATTCACGAGGAGGAAAAATCCATATCCATTTTGAATTTGTTCACTTGTCAGCTTTGTATGCAACTTGCATTATATGTTTAGCTAATATATCATCCGCGAGTCTCGTATCGCGGAAAAATATATTTAAAATATATATATTTTAATTAAATTATATGAGTATATTATTTAATATATATTAAAGAGATGGTAGTGTATTTTATATTTTTTTTATGTATTGATAATTTATAATATGATTAAATTATACTATATGTGATATTTGTTTATTTCGATAATAATCTCGATAATATAGTTTTGTAAACACATTGTTATTATAGTTAATATTATATATATAGATTAGTAAACAATATACACAAGATTAAATATAAGTAGATTTATAATATATGATGAAATATATGAAAAACATAAATAAGAGGTGAAATATATGATTTTATATAGTTTAGAGTTTATAATATAAGAAATTTATTATTATTGATGATATATATATGAATAATAATGTAGGTAGAANTTAATATATATTAAAGAGATGGTAGTGTATTTTATATTTTTTTTATGTATTGATAATTTATAATATGATTAAATTATACTATATGTGATATTTGTTTATTTCGATAATAATCTCGATAATATAGTTTTGTAAACACATTGTTATTATAGTTAATATTATATATATAGATTAGTAAACAATATACACAAGATTAAATATAAGTAGATTTATAATATATGATGAAATATATGAAAAACATAAATAAGAGGTGAAATATATGATTTTATATAGTTTAGAGTTTATAATATAAGAAATTTATTATTATTGATGATATATATATGAATAATAATGTAGGTAGAAAATATAAAGATATTGTTGAGTAATATATGGAGCAATTAGAAAATTATATAATTACCCTTCTAATCATTTTATATAAATATTAAAAATTCTATGATATTCCAGTGGCATAAACCGTAATATACCACATCAATATATGATTATTTATTTATTAGTACTTCACAAATAATATGTAGTAGATTATCTCAAGGGTTGATATTATACTTTAAATCAAATCACTAGTGTTTGTCTCTTTGATTAAACAATTATGTAATATGCCGTGAACGTTTGAAAAAATGTTATGTCGTGACAATTGATAAAAGTCTTCGTGGTGGGTCCTTCTGGATACTAACTCTTTTGTTTTGAGACTTTTTATACATTAAGCATTAAAAAAAATAAAGTTTAGGGGTCTTGACTTTAGCAATTAAAGACTCGTGGAACACAACGAGTTTAATTCCTTATTTATCATTTGTTTCTCTTGTAGTAGAATATTAGTCTAAACAACGTGTATCTGATACAATTTTCTTGATTCTCATTTTATGAGTGAAGCAAAAAAAGTAGATGTGCGAGGTTGATATGGGTGTCTCTTAATGATATTTTGTGTTTCATTATTTTTCTATTGGTCACTCATGTTTTTTTTCCTATTCCTCTCTTTGTCAGTCTTTCTCTGTTTTGTGCAAGTTTGAGTGTCTTACGGAGCTGTAGTCTACAGTATGAAAGGTAAAAGTATATGTTTTGAACTTTGTAAATGGTGTGATTATATTAATAATGAACTTTTTTGTTAAAAGCTTGATGTCTCTCTCTTTTAATATCCTTGAAAAGTTTGTTTTTTCCTATTACAAAAGTTTTTTTTATTCTTAATTCAGAGAAGCCAAACAACTTCTTCGATATTTCATGTGTGTTTATATATTGATTCGTTCATAAATTATAATCATAAATGTACCACAAACGTAGGTATGGTGCATAGTGCTACTGATCATTGTTTTTTATTTGTTTTGACATGTGAATGGACTATTTTCTTAAATTAAAAGAATATTGCAAGATTCTGGATCTATGTGTCATTGATTCGTGTTTGCAATCATTCATGTTTGAAATAAGCACTCTAGCTTAGATAGAAGACACTGTGTAACCCTTTCTTTTCAGGAATGATTACATACGAAGGCTTGGAAACTTGTATTATCAACAATCAATCATATGAAGAAGAAAGTGGAACAAGTCAAGGAGATGGATGCTTGACAGGTTCATTAGATGATGATGCATTTTCAAGCTGTTCATCAAGCAAAGATGCCTCCAGCTCTTTTTCTTCTAAATGGTTACCAATGAAGAATGATGAACACAGTTGTGATGGTGTTAGCTTATCTGGAAAGTCCCAACATTTTGAAGCTAAAGAGAAGAAGCCAAGTTATGTCTACTGCCATTTTGATTTGGAAGCCATGAAAGAGAAATTTTCTAAACTGTTGCTCGGTGAAGATGTCACTGGAGGATGCAAGGGTATCCAAGTAGCTTTAGCTTTATCTAATGCTGTGACACATCTTGCAAGTATGTTCTTATTACTATTTCATAGCATTTAAAGCTTTTATGTTCTTTTGATATATTCTGAGATTTTAGTTCTTGGTTCGCAGACACGATATTTGGCGAGCTCTGGAAACTGGAACCCTTGTGTGCGGAGAAAAAACAGAAATGGCGAAGAGAAATTGATTGGTTACTTTCTCCAACTAGCTACATGATTGAGTTAGTTCCTTCTAAGCAAAATGATGCCAATGGAAGATCAATTGAGGTAAGTAGCTAAGGTGTGATCCATTAAAATAGATATACTCCATGGGAAAAAAACTTAACTGAATCCTTGTTTGAACAGATAATGACTCCGAAAGCCCGAGCAGACATTCAAATGAATCTCCCAGCTCTTCAGAAATTAGACTCCATGCTAATTGTAGGCTCGATTATCCCTTTCTTTAATCTAGTCTTTTACTACTCTTCTTTTATTGAGTCTGGTTAAAATCTCCACAGGAGACACTGGATTCTATGGTGAACACAGAGTTTTGGTATTCTGAGATTGGTAGTAGAGCTGAAGGGAAGAACAAAAGTACAAGTGAGAGCAAGAGATGGTGGCTACCATCACCACAAGTACCAAAACCTGGGCTCTCTAACTCAGGAAGGAAGAAATTACTTGACAAAGGCAGAGTTGTTTATCAAGTTTTCAAAGCTACAAAAGCTATTAATGATAACATTCTTCTTGAAATGCCAATACCCGCTGTTATCAAAGAAGCAATACCCAAAGTAAGCTTGCACACTTTTATATCCCCTGTGATTGAAAACATAAAAGGTAAACTCCATAACAACTATCTCAAAAATGTTGTTTTGTAACAGTCCGGAAAGAATAGCCTCGGTGATGAACTATACAAGATGTTGTCTGCGGAATCCGTAACAGTTGACGAAATCTTGATATCTCTCAAGCTGGGGAGTGAAAATACTGCACTGGAGACAGTTAACAAATTAGAGACTGCGATATTTGCGTGGAAAGAAAGGATTACAGAACAAGCCAGTAACATTAAATCCCCTGTAAGAACACCATGGTCATTCGGTAAAGATCCATTGTCTGATCGCAATGAGTCTCACTTGAACCGAGCAGAAGCACTTAGAGACCAGATTAAATCCAAGTACCCTAATCTCCCTCACTCGTTTCTTAATGCCACAAAAATTCAATATGGCAAGGTAAATAATAATAATAATACATAAACAGAACTAACTACAATTTTCATCTCTTTATACTTCCATGTCCTGAAACATTCTCATACTATAGGATATTGGTCATGCGGTTCTTGAGGCATATTCTCGAACACTTGCGAATTTGGCATTTCGGATTCTTTCAAGAATGGGAGAAATCTTGAAAGAAGATTCTTTAAGTAACCCAAACTCTCCTGCACCACCGAGTTGTTTCCCTAGCACACGTGATCTTTATAGAACACCTGAGAGACCTTTGCTTTCGTCTCGTGTAAGGCATTCTTTAACAGATGACATGAACAAAGCTGATGGGACAGAGACTGGTTTAGATTTTTTGTTCGCAGATGCTAAGTTTAGTTCGGTGAATACAACACCAAGTAGAAGCAGTAGATTATGGTGTATGAGTATGAGTAAAGTACCGTATGATGCTTCTCCCTGACTTAGAAGGTCTTCTTACTTAGTTCGATGCGTGCCAGCTGAAGCTTCTCCTTTTATTTAGAGGTCTTTTAAATTATGAATCCTGAGAGATATTTTAGTGTAAATGTATTAACATGCAGTTAAAAGTATGAAATAGATGCAATTTTGTTCATAACTTTTACCCGAAATATGAAATATAATCTATATTTAGTCTTGGTCATTTGACAAAGTATAGAGAAAAGGTTGGAGCAATATGTGTTTTCCATTGATCAATCAAGCTTATAAATACATAGTATGTTTTACCCTAGATAGTAACATAATAGGAAATGGAAATATAACATAATATATCCTCTAATAACTTTCGTGAAATTCCTCACTTCATGGTCAAAGAATCCGAGAAATCAATCAATGTCTTGTAGGTCGTATATCAGATCACCAGAGTAAGCTCCTCAGGTCACTGTCTCCTCCGAATTACGAACCTCTCACAGACACAGACAAAACATTCACTAAAAGCAGCAAGGAAGAGATTAAGAACATACCAACGCCCAAAACGCTCATCAAATGTCTTTATCAAATCTAGCATAGACGCATTGCAAGCTCCAGCTACTGTAAACGGAGAGAGCAGTACAAAGATCGAAGCTTTCTCTGCTCATGTATGGAAGAAAATGGTGGATTCTGTAAAGAGCAGTCATAAAACATGTTGTCTGTAGCTGTAGGCTAAGCCACTGTCGAAAATCTGAAACGAAACCACGTATCAGAAATAGCAAATATAGTGCATAAACCGACAACCTGGATCGAGAGCCACGGACCTGGACTGATGTTGGGTCGGGTGGTTCTTAGTCAAGAAGGACCAGCTTTGGTCTTGTCTTCAGAACAACAATTCCCTGTGGCTCCATTCCTTGAAACTGTATGTTCACCAGTTAAGAAAACAGGAGTTAGTTACCTGAACAAGCAACCTAGCGGCTGGTCTGTTTCTGCTATCATGTGGCCTGAACTTGCTGCAGCTTCGGAGTCCGAAGCCAAAATCTACTAAACATCTTCAACTCCAGACCTGAGAAAAAGGCTCAGCTAACAACATAAAGAATATACACTTAGGGAAAAACTTTTCATTGTTATCCTTATTATCAATAAAATGATTGTTACAATGTGGCAAAACCATGTTACTATACACAGTAAAAACAAAAACAAAATCTATGGTCAAAAGTATTTCAAGGCTTCTTCATATATTTCTTGGCTTCTGCAGAGAAGCTTCTAGCGATTTGTTTGTCGGAGAATGTTAAAGGAAGATCTTCATCATCATAAGAAGTCTCTCTTCTATCAATCCAGCTATGATGTCTGCTTGAGTCTTTTGAACTATCATCTCCTTGTGTAGATTCCATGGGTGAGTTTGGTTCATCTGGTAACTCACGGTACAAGTGTTTAATAATAAAAAGAGCTGTATCATTATCTCTCCAATAGTTTCTGCACAATATATAATAATAACAGTCTTAAGTTCTTGGGCTCCAAACGTGTGTTATCAATGAAAAGTTCCACTTACGTATGAGCTCCTATGGCTTGTAGATACGGATGCTCAAAGGTTTTATCCTGCAGTACCCGAATAATTTCAGTAATTAGTATTATACAAACTCGCGAGCTTTAGCCAAGAATCACCTGAAGCATGTGGTCTATTCGCCCATCTCGAGTTCCACTTAATCTCTCCATCATTAAGGAACCATAAGACCTACCATCCTTTTCTTCATCACTTTCTTCTGTATCTGTTCCATCACAATGCAAGTAACATTAGAACTACATCACGGAGAAGTGAGATTTTTTGGCAGAGTAATCGACTTTTTTACCTTCTAGTTTATCTGAGCTTTTGGGTTGACATATAGTGAGAACTCTTGTCTACATTGAGAATTAAAGATAAGTTTTTTGAACATAGAGAAAACTAAGTATAAATACGAAACACATACCCTTACTGAATCAAAATGATTCATTACTCTCTGTGAACGCGCTCCAAAATCCTCTTTGAAATCCTGTAGAACATAACAACATAGAGGAAACAAATTAGACGAGGAAGCGAAAAAAGAGACACCAGACCACAACACTACAGTTACCTGGAATCCAATATGCAACCGCTTGCCACCTCTGTGGTAAGGAATAATAACAGGTCGTTTGGGAAGGTACTCTTTACAGACAAGTGGCTCCACTCTGTAATAGAGACAGTGAGATCATAAACTAGCTACACACTGTTTTGTTTCCATGAAGACTACTAACCTATATGCAACTGGATCATAAGGATGAAAAATGTTGAACATTCGACGACAAGCTGGCATCTCTTCAATAGCATTCTCCTCTTCCCAGTAGTCTTTTCCTTTACCTAATACATGTTTAACCATATAAAGAGACTTTGCAAAGAAAGGTAAACAAGATATTCAATAGCAGATCTCTTGTTTTCCCAATCCCGATGACAATTGACCACTCTAGTGACACAAGTATTACCTATTCCAAGACGTATATTTCGAAGGGCGAGAAAGACTCCAAGAGGAGATCCAACTGCAAAGAAAGTGTCAACCTGTGTAGAATATGCAGTTAAAAGTTAGGGTCACATTTGTTTTCAATATGGTTTCCGAATGAGATATAGATACTTTAGTTACCTTGAACTCAAGCTTTTGGTACTTGATATAAGGAGTAAAGCTTGTAGGTGCATTGGGATCTTCAGTTGGCGCCTTCTCTTTGTTGAGCTGCTTAGTCACAAAAGATGTCTTGGCTTTTTCTGTTGACAACACCATGTCATATCATCACTAAGATGTACATGAAAGAGGTTTTCAAACAAAACTTAAAATCTAAAAGATACAAATCCAGGGTCAGAAACAGTACCATCTGACAATTTTCTGGCATTCTCTGATTGCAGTTGCGCTACTTTTTCCCTCAATGAAATAATCTGAGATGACAAATTCCACCATTAATACAAAAACTAACTCTTTCTCTATTTTGTTCAGTCAGCACACTTTCACAGAAACACACAAAACTGCAAAAGTATCCGATGCTGTGAACACAAGTCTTGAAACTTGAAAGCTTGCAAGAACCTAAACTACACAATCTCATCAAAGAAAGAAAAGCTGAAAGTGTCAATATTTACCTCTTCTTGTAACAACTTGATTGTCTCCTCATTATTTGAATTGTCATTTTCTTTATCCTCTGATTGTTCTTCAGAACATGATGAAGAATCAGATGTTTTACAGTCAGCTCCATCTGGTCTATCCTGCAAGGATATAGCATCGCTAGATTTTTGATGGTCGTCTTCCTGGAAGCCTCTTCTTTCCAAACCGATACTGTCCATATCAGAATCAGAGACTGATGAAGGAGCTTCCTGGATGATATCGTGTTGCTCCAGTACTGTTGATTCTTTAGCCATCATGTTATTATCTTGACCTGTGATTTCCTCAGTGTCATTTAACTGGTCAGATTTCTCTGGCTCAAGACTAGATGATGAATGTGAACTACAAGCTTTGTCAGCGATAGCTGGAACGGGAGGAGATTCTTCATCTGGAAAAAATTTCTTGTATATTGAATCCATTGGAAATGGGGATGACAAATTGTGCTGATGACATAAGATGTCATAGGAGAGAACACTCCCCAGAGAATGTCCATAAATAGAAATCTGTAAAATGTCCATGAAGAAAACATGAGTTACAATTTAATGAGAGCTTACACAAGTCACAGGTTGATTAATGAAAATACTAAACCAGATGGGCACCTTTCCATCATAGTCTGGATTCCGCTTTAAAAATTTTAGATACAGTCTATTCAGTTGGTTAGAAACCTGAAAATGAAAAGGAGCACAGATCATAATTAGTATGACACAGAAGAGGAAATAAACAATGTCTAGCAAGGTTTTAGCCTGTTATAAAATCTAACACTAAATCACGATTCACGAAGTGGTTTCAATTTGGCACTATTAAAACAGATAGAGAGGATCAAATTTGAGAAGTTGCAATACCGAATCAATTATAGCCTGACAATAAATGGGGCTCATGTAGTATAACACATCATGAACAGTTGCGCTCAACATTTCTCGCAAACGCCTTACGCCATCTAAAGTACATTTATCAACAGCAGCTTCGCCACTTAGCTTTAGACCCTTTCTCCACTACAGAAACGATGAAGAAAGAAAGAATAGATGAAGTAAGATCATACTACACATGGATCAGACAGAAAGGAATATACACTGTTTATATAGCCACCTGACATGGGATGAAAAGGACTCTTTGAGTGCCGCGCTGATGAGAGGTTAGATGCCTTTCCCCTAAAGCTGCTGTGATTTGACGGAAGTTTCCAACGTCGTCAACAAGATTAGACTTCTCTACTTTTTGGCCGATACCATGAACCATAAATACAAGATGCCGAACAGGAACCTAGACACAACAACACAAAACGAATCGTTTGAGATTCTAAAAATAACTTGACGAGATCAGATGATCTATATGCAATAGCAATTCATAGAAACTGAGTATACTAAGACATACTTGAGAACAATAGTCATCCATTTCTTCCTCCTTTTGTTGACGTAGTTCTTCCTGAACAGATGCACAGTAAATATGATTCAACTACAGTGTAGAGTGGGAAGGATTGAGTTAACAAATTTAATAATAGAAATCAAAAGTTTAAAAACCTGCGTAGGTTTTGGTGAGTAGGAACCGGCATAACCACGTCTCAACTTAATTCCGTTCCCAGTATATCCAACAATGCCAGAGAAACCAGAGGGATCAACATTAAGCCACGCTTCCCAGGTATCATCCTCCCCCGTAAAGAGAGCATGGAGTCCCTACATTAACAACTTCAGGTAATATCATATTTGCAACCATTTAGCAGGCACGAAAATTACAGTTCTGTACGCATGAAACTAAACACATACCAGAGTAGAACCCTGCAAATCGACACGAGCTGCAAAAAGACCGGAGGGTTGAAAGCTTCTTCTGCGCCAAACCTGGGTGAAATCCAAACTAAATTGGTGCTTTGTGGATTTATGAACTTTAAAACAAACAAAACAAAAAAAGACAATGGAAAAAGTAACCCACTGATTCAAGTTCTAGGAAAATCAGCACTATAAAATCGAAATGTATTCCACAGAACGATATCTAACCTTGTTACGATATGCAACCTCCAACCGTTCAGCAATAGTTTCTGGAATTGGAAGCCAGTCTAGGCCACCTTTACGAGCAAACCAATGGCCTCTAAGCACACGCCGATTATCTCCATTCCAGTACACGGGAAAACAATGCCTCCTCACCAAGTCTACCTACAGCATTCGGCTTCCTTGGTCAGAGAATTAATATAAGGACTCCAACGATTCAACATGTTAAATTTATAGGAAAATTCATAAAAGCCTTCTTAAACCTCAGAAAAAAAATCGTAGTACCTCATACAGCCCACCCTTAACAGGTACACCAACTCTCTCCTCTTCAACTTCATATAGACTAGAGGACACAGAAGGTTCAGAAGGAGTTTCAGTTGACAGCTTAATCGATTTCTGTTTAGGATTAACTAGTGGTCTTGGTCCTTCGCTGCATTCTGCATACTCTTTCCACCAGAGTGACAACAACTCATCCTCTCTCTATTTCAAATATTCCCAGTTTCATTCAAATTTTGAACCAAACAGCCAAGAGTCAATAACTTATCAAAGCAAACAAATACATTGTAAAACCACAAAAACTTAGAAGAAGAACCTGAAGAAAAGATGCCTCGATAGCAAGAGAATCCCTCATACCAAATCGGAAATACTCACTCTTTCCTACTACATCAGTACGAGGTACTGAAGCAGCTAATTCTGCAGCCAAAAATAACACATCATATCTTCAATCCAGCCACTTGAAATTTAGATACACAAAACAATGCCCTTCTATATACAACTCCTAAAAACCAACCCTAATGATATAGCAGCAGCATCAAAAATATGTGTTTATACTTATTTACTATCCCTACAATAGAGGGCTATAAAGACTCTCACCATTTTCAGCCAAAGGAACCTTACAAAAGTACCAGCGAACATCACTACCATCTGATGGACTAGTGGTCTGAGCGAGATACTTTTGTCGACCATGACATTGCTCAATTACATCTTCTAATCTAGCAATGTTCGAAGGCGTGTTCTTTAACAAATCCGGAGAGGTTTCATCAACCGTTGAACTTCCTAAACGTACCTCTCTATCTTCCATCTGATCCAAAATCATAAAGCATCAAATTTTGAGCATAAACCTAAATCAGTAGTGAGAACGACAAAGAAGCCTAATTTCGAATCAAATACGAGTTTCTAATCTAATCGGTGATCAATTAAGAAAACCCCTACAGAGAGAAGTCTATAATCAGCTCATACCATGACACAGAGGACAAAAAAGGACGAAGATGTAGATGGGAATTAACAGAAACGAGAGATTTTTGATAAAAAGCTAAATCACGAGAGAGAATTAGAAAGAAGAAGAAAAATTAAAATAAAAAGGTCGTTTGAAAAAGGAAGAGTGACAGCTGGGTAATCTAAATTGAACAAAGTTTGGTTTTGTTCAAAGAATATTCGGCTGATCATCGCTTTAGCGGTTGGTTGCGTGTGTTCTGTCATCTCTTAACAACTGCCACGTCTATGCCAAGTCAGCATTCCGCCAAAACGAACCGATTTTGTTCTTGTTGAATATTAAAAGTTATTTTAAAGAAAACGTATCGATACTGTGTGTATGTCTGGTCTGGTGGCACAATTGGTCTTGCTTATAGCAACAGTTTGGGACAGATTGCTGTGTCTTTGGGACAAAACGTTACTATCTACTCCTCATTCTCCTCCTTTGGTCGATTGCTAGCTGCCGTATCAGATTTTATGCACAAGTTATAAGTTTCAATTGTTAGACTAAGGAACTTGTAATGTAAATATGGGATATCTAATCTCACCAAGAATATTCAATCTCGCAGGAGAATTCATTTGACAAGAACCGAGTGGTTTGCAATAGCACTCTTGCCCAACTCCAATCGCTTTCTTTTTACTAGCGATATCATCCTTGCAACATCCTTATCACAGATTCACGAACATATCCATTGGCATGTCCAGTCCAAATAAGGTGGGTTGGGATGCGGTGGTCATGGGCCCAAAACATTTTGAGTTTTTTTTCTGAAAAAAAAATAATTTTCTTTTCTTTTTAATAAATAGATAAAGGTTAAAAAAATTTGTTAAAATAGATGGACTCAAAAAAGTCGTCCTGATAAAAAATGACACTCGTTCGGATATACCTTTACCCGATTCAAAAAAACGGATTTTGAGTATGGCCGAAATCTTTTAAATTATTTTACTGGGTGATGATTTTTCTACCCGTGGGTTTTGGGTCGGGTTCAAGTTTTATCCGAAATCCGATCGGGTAATCGAAAATCCATAATTTCATTAAATTAATTTTAGTTTTCGATTTTGGATAATTGTATAAAATTCAAATATCGGCTGAATTTTAAAATAATCAGATAGTTTTATGAAAATCGGATACTCATTTCAGATTTCAAGTGAATAATTCGGAAGATTATATACAAAATCGGGTTTTCGGGTGTAAATTCAGGTTTTCGAATATAAATTCGGATTTTTGGATTAAAAAATCGGGTAATCGGATTGAAATTTTTTAGATTCTCGGGTATAAATTCGGGCTTTTGATGTAAATTCGGGTTTTCGGATGTAAATTCGGGTTTTCTAGTAGGAAACCCAGAAATTTCGGGTACCCATTTATTTCGAGTTTTTGTCGGATCTGAAATTTTAAACCCGAACCCGATCCAAAAAATAAAAAATTATTTCATTGAAGTGTAGGTGTTTAAACCCAATAAATCAGAACTCGACATATATTATGCTCAGGAGTAAAAAAAAAAA